>JAUTBV010110539.1:0-14382 GCA_032361325.1 Lepetodrilus fucensis
ACATTCGCGAAAAACTGCGTGCAAAGTTAGGTAACGATTATTAGAGACTAACGAATATAGGATGTCCGACCATATATGTGCAGCGCTACAAGTATGAACATAATTCAAAAAGTCATAGAGTGACTAACAATCTGGGTTCCGTCTGATGGAAAATTGCGCACCACGAAGCGGCAAATTTGTGTTTCCATTTTGCTGATGTCCAACGTAAAGTTCTTGGAAGCCTGTTGGGTGCCCTGGCCCACAGATCTACATCTTTACAGATCTTTAGATGAGTCTGTATCGTAAACGTTCGTACAGCAATGTGCTTGGAAAGCTTCTAAACATGTTATTTTTTTGTCAATTATGCCAAGATTATCATTGCCATTGGAAGAAAAGTTGAAATTATCGTAAGAAAGGTCGTGTAACGTATCATTGTAAAGATCTCGCAATCATCAATTCTAAAATTGACCACTCATTAACCTATTGACCCAACACACACACCCTGAGGGACCACTAGTTGATATTATCGTAAGTCGTGTAACGTATCATTGTAAAGGTCTCAATAAGAAATTTACTTTTTGACCAAAATAAATGTTGACATACTTTTGTCCCAAATCCCAGGGATTTTCTAAAAATTACTTTTACCAAAATCTTCTAAAAATAACTTTCAACCAACATTTTCTACAAATAATTGTTGACCTAAACTTGACCTACTATACTTTTGACCAACATTTTCTAAAAATAACTTTTGACCTACTTTTTACCCATTGATTGAGTCATGCCTATTGTTCTATGATATGTTTGGTTGTAGCTGGCTGCAAACTTCTGTAAGTAGTCTACATACTCGTAATCGATTATCACAAAATAGGCCACACCTTTTTACATCAGTCAGGCATATATACAACACTTGAATACAGAAATAAAAGTTGTTTTATACTAGATGCTCAATAGGTTTCTAAACACAAATGTTTTGCATGTCGTCTAAAACTACAAGGAATCCGCAAACCCTGGGCTGTCCATATATTCAAACTCCCTGCTGGATTAGGCATACGCACTGCTCATCTGATTGCCTCCAGCATGGAGAAGATTAAGCATAAAATGCAATTTTCATTTTATTTTATAACAGAACTACAGAACTTTGTTATATAATATAAACCTGAATACTACCTTAGATATAGTAAAAAAATAAAAGTTAAATCTTAAAAAAAACCTCTACGACTGACAACAAAGAAAAATATAATTCTAAGTAATTTATTAATTTTTTTCATGTTTCTGTACAAACAGTTTGCACAACATTATGTCAATGCAGTTGGAATTTTTTATAAAATAATTTAAGCTAATTGTGAAAATATTATGATTTACACTGTTGTCAACATACAATATGTCCTGAAAGCACATGTCCAGAACGCTCTCCTTTCAGCAGGAGACGATCTACAAAACCTTTCTCTCTCAAAATGGCAGGGATCCACTACAATACTGGTTTCATACCACTTTGATGAAATAAGGAAATACAAGTTTCCACAGGAGACATTCACCGCATTTTATCCAATTAACTGCAGCAGAAAATTAAATTGACTCACCCACATTTCAGAATGGCACAATCCTGGATATATTAATCGGACTATCACATAATGATAGAAGGGTTGGTGAGTGGGGGGGGGAGTTTTGCCTGAGGCCATAAAAACAAAAGATCATTATGTACATAAAGTCAATCACCATATTTCTGTTGAGTATGTTCCGTCAACACTTAAAGCTTTGTAATGTGATGCTAACAATGAGCATGGCATTACCTCAATAAACAATTGGCTAAAATCTGAAAACACATGTAACTGGAATTCAGCAATAATAACTGATTGTTAAGGATATATATTGATACACTAGACTGAATGCTCCCTCTAAAGAAATACGACAGATAGTGATCCAAATGCAATAAGTAAGCAGATATATGATATCCTAAATCTTGCATGCAAATTGGATTTGCTATGAAACAATAAGCAGGAGCTTCAAATTAAATGTTATATTTACGTACATAGAAAACATCATTATGCTTTACATACATGTACTACATAAATCTAACTCTCAATACAGTACAAATAGCTATGGGTTTTCGACGTTTATTTAGTTTGCCATTTTTAATAAATTCCTATCATTGACTTTGAGGTTTCCCAATGGAACTGCATTCTTTCATTGCCATGTACTTATAGTTGTTAAAAACTAACAACTACGTGTTATTGCAAGATCCACAATCCCTGGACTGTGTACATGAACAAGAGCATGATAATGCCAATGATAAAAGAAACTTTTGCTTTGTAGGAAAAATTGCCAGCATTCAATTAATTAATCGGCACCTCCCCAACTAAAGGATTTCTTTTGACCACATCTATGATAAAATACATGCAAGTGGAACTAAGTGTTCAAAGTCAATTAAATATTCTCTTTAGCAGAGTCCACTGAATGAATACCATAAATGACAAATCATTACTCATTACTATGCGTGGGAAACATCTCAAATGATTTAAATGAATGATTTAACTAAAATGCGCTGGCAAATATTTAGAGGGAGCAATTGTTTAGCATGCTTTTTTTTTTCCGTTTCTCTCTCTCTCAACATAACATCAGAATTAACTTAACAAGCAATCAGCAACAATGACACATTCTCAGCATTCTCTAGCACTGTATGCAGCTCTCTCTGCAGAATCAGCAAACACATCTGGATAGTCACAGACTTTTACAACTGTCTCGTTAGCATATCAGTGACTTTACACATCTGAACTCTCAACTTAACATGGAGAAATATAACAAATTCCTAGCACTTACATATACACACTTTATCTACACATCACTTGTGCCTTTCTTATATACATACTTTACAAAGTAGACATACGTTTTGAAAATGTCTACATACAATATCACAAATGTGCATCATATACAAAAGGCAGAGTTTGCTGTGTGTGTGTGTGTGTGTGTGTGTGTGTGTGTGTGTTGTGTGTTGTGTGTCTGTGTATATTTTCACAAAATAATGTTATGCCAAGCTGTTGCATTGAAACTTGAGAATTTAACAAGAAGGAAATAACCAACGGCTCTAACACAACTAGAAATAGGTGAACAAAGTAACACAAAAATACTTGGCAATCCAATCTTGCATACAGTTTCACTAATAGCAAGACCTCATCCCAAACAGAAAATTCCATTATGCACTGATAAAAGCTGTATACATGTCGCATAAAGATAGTGATGATATTGACAATGTAAAGGCACACCTTAACTTTCCTGTAGCACATAGAAAACTAATTTTATGTGACCATCCATAAGCTATCCTACGAGGCATTTTTCAGGAGATGCACGAACCCGCGAATACACACGTGAACTCGCCTCCTAAACGATTGTCCCTTATTATGACGTCACATATGTACTCGCGGGTTCGCGCCCTCCTGAACAGGCCTATGGTATATAAATGTTCATTGATCAATGCTTTTATTTCAAATAGAAATAATGTACACCAACGAAAGCTAGTTTTATTTAAAGCAGTATTCAACCCTCTCCATGCTGGAGGCAACTGGAAATGCCCCAAAGAGCAGTGGCAGTGCTTATTCCAGCTGGGAGAGGGTTAATTAATAAAGTCAATGATAGAAATTTTGAATGAAAATGCCCTACAGATCATAAAATTTAATAGAAATTAGAAGACTTCCTTACTTGTCCATATTTCAGGTGTTAGTGAGTGAATATGGAGTTTAACGTCGCTGCCGGCCATATTTCAGGTATAAATGGTACTATTAGAACAGATATAATCGGCCATATCGTTCTGTATAACGGATGTGAGGTCTTGCTAACAGTTTCATCTATCACTCAAATATCAATAAATACACCCACACTACATATCATATTCACCATATGTTGCACAACGGGCTTATAGGAATCACAGCGGTAACTAACAGCAGGTGCAAAATGTAAAATAATATCTTAATCAACTTAACATAACTTGCATATGTACACGGGTCTCCTTGTAGATGAAATATTCTATCTAACTAAGAGAAATTGATTTCATGGATTGATATTTCTCAAGGGTATAATGATGGCATGCTTGCCTGAAACAAGATTTTGAAACACATCACATTAATGCATTAAGTATCAATGCAAGGCTCAGTGTTATTCAGAAGAAAAAAAAAAGAAAGAAATAAGAAAAAAACAATAGACATTGTTAGTTCATGTATGTACTTGTATTGCTGTACGAAGCGGTTTCCAAGGGATTAGAAGTCTTCAAATCCCTAATAAAACTGGCATTGTCATGCCCCTATACAGTAATTTAAGTACATGTACCAGTAGGAGAATAAGACAATTAGCAATTGCAAATAATTGATTAATTAGTAAATAAACAATATGAAAATGCTTTACAATTTCATGTTTTGAAATTTAAAAAATAAATAAAACCCAACCAAAAAACGTAAAAGAAAATAAATGCTTCAATATTTATGGCCGATTTAACAACATTTTAACATTTATTGTCAATAAATGCATTGAACTTGGCCTACTGCAACTGTAGGACAGCTACATATTTGTAGCACTATATTCATATAATAAATATTATACAACAGATAGAGCCTTAGGCTCTGTAGCCCAATTGGAACCATGATTCCATTAACCCTCTCCATGCTGGAGGCAACCAGAGATGCCTAAAGAGCTGCTTCTTTGCATAATCCAGCAGGGAGAGGGTTAAACTATGATTATCTTAGCAGTTTTTGGAGTACCGTAATTACTCTAATAATTCAAACACCTATAAATATAATTATTTTCTCATATTCGAATTATTAGAGTAATTACGATACATATATGTACAAACACTACGGTTGATCACCATGTTGGCCAATCTTAAGGTGCCGCTCCACGTGCAACTTTTCTTGCAAACAACGATTTGCACGTGGACTATATAGCTGGCTATTAACAATCTGAAACGGCAGTAACTCACAGAAATATGGTCGACATTTACTCTCACGTGGAGAGACGCCTTTAGGATAGATACTATACGCTACATGTCAACAATATTATTACTACTACTACTATTATTATTATTATACTGAATCCAAATCAATATTGATATTGTACTTTGTGAATATTATTTATACTACCCAAGGTATGATCTTAGTTTCAATGAGATTACCCATTTACTTTATCAATCACACAAATTAATACTTTACAGTGGTAGTAACAAACACGCAACGCAAAATAAATTATAAACACATCTATAGAGTTGTTCATGTTCTTTCCCGTTTGAAACACGCACACGTATTCTGTGCATATTCAAAACTCCGAGCTTAAGTTATCATACTAGTATGCTTATCCTAGCTTTTTATTGAACTGGAAAATTATTTAGTTCTATATTATACATTGAATGTGTCATCGGTTCAATTGATTCACTCTAAATAATACTCAAAATTAATTCAATTTGGACTGTTCAAATCCTGAATATTTCTACCTGTGGCACATGTGTATTGCATTTGAAAACAATAAATGACAGAATAAACAATTTATATCGATGGTTTTATGGACATTTGATGCATGAAAACTTGGATAAAATCAAATCCAGTTTTATATATTACATACATGAGCTACAATAAAAACCCACGTGGGAAAAGTCACACTATATTTGCGCCAACCGCCATACTCTGAATATCTTTAACCCTCTCCATGCTGAAGGCAACTAGATATGCCCTAAAGAGCAGTGTTGTGTCTAATCCAGCATGAAGAGAGTTAATAATCACCTAAGCTTATGGCAAGACAGTTTGCATTTACAAAACTGCGAATGGACACTTTGGTGTTCAATATGGCGGAGACTTTTTATTTAAAGATCAAATCTTCCACATGTAATGAAAGCGGCAGTCTAGTGGCAGTATGGTTGGAAAACATCAAAGTTCCATCTTTTTGCGCAGGCCAAGCTGTAAGTCTTAGTTTAGTTAGCAATTGATTCAACCCTCTCAATGCTGAAGGCAACCGGAGATGCCCTAAAGAGCTGTACCTGTACCTAATCCAGCAAGGAGAGTGAATATGGAGTTTAACGTCGCTGCAGGAATCTTTCACCTATTTACGACAATCCAGCAGGGAGAGGGTTAAAGGTTATCCTTATTAGGGTGATAGCAACATCATACATCCTGCATACATATTTCTCAATGCTCAACAGTGTAATTATCTGATATTTTTATAGTTCTGTGTTCCTTGTGCCTCTTTTACTTCCATTTTCAGTACTCTAAAAATCATTTTTGTTATAAATGTAGAAAAAGTATGCTATGGTCCCCTTCATGCACAAGGAATCGAGTGGAGCGTTTCAGTGATCTTGTGGCAACGTGCAATCGGTTTCAAAGATAACCCGCAACAAGTGTGTGGCAACATGGAAACATCCATTATTCACAGCTGAAATCCACCACATTATACATACATCCTAGATGTATTTATTTAATCCCCTCCATGCTGAACGCAGAGATGCCCTGACAAGCAGTACCTGGGCTTAATCCAGCAGGGAGAGGGTTAAGGCCACAAGACCATAATGGAAATTAGACGTCTACTATTTGAACCATCTTTAGTGTTATCATTGGTAGATGATGCATACTCTAGTGATTGGTAGATGATGTATACTCTAGTGTTAACATTGGTAGATTGATGCATACTCTTAAGTGTTATCATTGGTAGATTGATGCATACTCTTAAGTGTTATCATTGGTAGATGATGCACGACACAGACATCAGACAAGCAGGCCATCACATACCAATTGGTTCTTTGACCAAGTAAGCTTAAAATATATGTTTTCTATTTAGGAGATTTCCATTATCCTGGGCTATATAACCATTCCATTAAATTTATTTCAAACAATTTCAGCCATTGGAGGTAATTATGAATGACAGCAGTTCCCATTGAGAAGCCTAAAGCTCGCACTAGTAGCCGACTTGCTCTACAGGCCGAGCGAGCTAAAACGTAAAGTGTTTAATTAAAAGATGATCAATACGTCGGTGAAGAGAAAAGCATACAAATTTCAATTAATGTCTTTTATCAAAACATGCTATAATCAACAGGCAAAGTGGGATACACATCATATTCATCATCCTAAAATAAAGACTTCATTCATTGAACAGGCCTCTGTGACATGTCATATTTTTTCGACTTTTTGATTGGTATCACTTACTGTTATTCTGGATTCAGTCATT
This sequence comes from Lepetodrilus fucensis, assembly GCA_032361325.1. NCBI lineage: Eukaryota > Metazoa > Mollusca > Gastropoda > Lepetellida > Lepetodrilidae > Lepetodrilus > Lepetodrilus fucensis. The sequence continues at coordinate 7,171 of JAUTBV010110539.1, forward strand.
GATACAGTAACTCATTCACTCTGAAATTAATAGAACATTTTCAGTGGGACAATTGGGAACATTCCTGTATCTGGTAATAACTTGTTATGTTCGATAATAAATAAAGTATTCTATATTCCGCCGGGAACCAAAAAAAAAAAAACCATCAAAACTTGCATAACTCACAGCCACGATCATACTGACTGTCAATGGTTGCCAGAAGAACATCTGCAGATTCACACATCACTGGGGAGTCACTACATCACAGGCCTACTGCCAGCCGGCTGTACTCAATGGAATATAGCCGTCAGTCATTGTCAGGCAGGTCGGGCGGCAGTCTCTATTCATATTATGAAGTGTTCCATTATTAAACTTCAAACACAACAAGTCTGTGAAGCACAATTTGCAGCCGAACTGACTCGCAAACAAGTCGAACTGACTCACAAACAAAGTAGGAAGAGAGAGAGAGAGAGAGAGAGAGGGGGGGAGGGATGGATGGGGGAAAGGGGATTTTTTGTTATCATATCCCAGTCACGTCCTTCCACACAGGTTTCATCACTCAAATCAGTCACAACTATTAAATACTACACTGCCAGGTTATAATATGCCAGGGGTGGGTAGGTAGGGTATCCTGCTATTTTCGCTGTTCTATCATTCACCCTCGACCCCCTCATCCACCCCCTCCTGATTATCTGCTGGGGGTGGGGTCACCGGGTCCGGGGTCTGGAGCGGGGTCTTCTGGCTCTGTTGGTTCAGCTGGTTGTTGATCTGGTTCACAGGGTGCGCAATAGGGACCATGTTGATCTGGTTGTTCTGAACATGTTGCTGGGGCTGCGTTGCTGCTGGCTGGCCAGACGGCTGTTGTTGTTGTTGCTGGCTAGATTGTTGTTGTTGTTGTTGCTGGCTAGACTGTTGTTGTTGCTGGCTAGACTGTTGTTGTTGCTGGCTAGACTGTTGTTGTTGCGGGCTAGATTGTTGTTGTTGTTGTTGCTGCTGCTGCTGGGCAGGCTGTTGTTGTGGTTTCTGAGCCGAGTAGCCAGGCACTGGTTCTTCAGGGTTAGCACTTTCTTGTTCGTCTGTCAACTCTCCTTCTTCTTGATCCTACAATGGTAAATATTAAAATATATTTCTAAACGTTTTCCTGCTAACTTGATTCCTGCTGTGTAATTAATTCTTATTTCATACTATCAGTGAGTATGAGACATGGAAACATCAATACTTTCAATATCCTGTAAATAAAGGATCTGCATAACATACTGTTGTCAAGGTAACATATTGTCATCAGAATAATCGTCGCCATAACATACTTTTCGTCAAAACTATAATATTACTCAATGTTTCCTCAGTGAAATACCAACATCATCAGAAACATTATGTACAGTAAACATTAGAAGGTTGTACATTGGAATGAACATCTCTCCTGTAAATATCTGGCACATAAAAAGCATTGTTTAAATTTACATTGCTAGAAACTGCTGTGAATTATAGATTAGTTTTGTTTGTAACAATTGTTACCTCTTCAGGACACAATTCGTAGGCCTTTGCCAATGTGATCCTCGCACTCTGGGACCGTTCCAGGAAATAGCTGAAAATGCAACAACAATGGGTTGAAATATTAGCTGAAAAAGGATATCATTAGCATTCTGTAAACAGCGTTGAACCTCTTTTGAAAAATTAAGTATAAAATTGTAATGTTAGTATTGTGAACACAATATTCAATTGTATTTTCAACAGAGCAAGTTCCATGGTGATGGTGGCATATGGAGTATACTCACCCATTCGATGTTTCATTGGATTGGGCGGGCGGCGACCAGTTGTTGTACGTGTACTGTGCATTACCTGGATACGGTCTCTGGAAGTACGAGAACAAGCTTTAATACAGCGTTGAATATTTAAGGATAAACTGCAATTTAATTTACGTTCATTTAGGTATGAACAGAAAAACAGACGTGCAAACAGTATGAATTCCCATAATATTTTCTTATTTATGTCACAGCGAGAATATTTCACCCATACGTGGCAATTTATTTTTGAATATGAATTCACGATCATCTCACGTTTACTTTTTTTTTACAAATTTGAATGCGAGCGTGAGCACGAAATCCTTATCAAAAGTTTCATAATCTCAGGGCCCGGCAGAGTAACCTACCCTTTCCAGCTCGTCAGTGAGCCAGTCCACAGCGCCACTCCACTTCCGCTTCAGATCTCCATTGGTCTGCAACATCTGAGCTGCAGGGGCACAACTGAAACACAAGATCGACATATATGAGCTACAATAAAATACACAGCTTTTCTAAAACTCTACGATACTCAAGTATTTGTCATTTCCCATAGCCAGTGACTAGCAAAATATAATACGAGTCACTGGCTATGGGAAAAGTCAACACCAATTATTATTATTTTTTTAAGCTAACACAAATTCTGTTAGAAACACGTCGATGGCCACATTACAATTTTTTTGTTTGTTTTTATTTTTTATTTTTTTTGTATTGGGGTTTAAAGTCGCTTTCTAGAATCTTTCACTAATATACAATTCTTTAATGACATTTTTCAATCTTAAAATTGTTTTGAAAAATGTCGGATGATACTTACTGTGTGAAGAGAGACACCATCATCTTTATACACTGGTAGGCTCTCTTCTGATAGTGGTTCTTTGACCGTTGTATCGTGTCGAACAAGCCATCTCGGTCGTCTGGGATTCCTGCACAGATAAGGCGTGAGTCAGTGATTATGAAGTTTACCGTCGCTGCGGGAATCTTTCACCCATTTGCGATGAGCAGTTGCCACGTTCATCAACATATTTTAATATCTTGACCTTGGTAAGATTACCATGGCACTGTTGCTTTTAGCTGTGCCGAGTGTTCTCGCACAGACAGGTGACGTCACTCCAGTAAGGTGTACTGAATGCCTGTGACATCACTGTACTTTTTCCTGTGCAATCTGCATTATACCTCACCAGCGAGTACAGACCGTGCAGTGTGTGAGAACAGACCGCACAGTTTGTGAGACGTTCCATTGACAACATTTTCTGTTCGGATTACTTGGAACACTCGGGACAGCTGAAAGGAACATCACCCAATTCACAATATAGGACATTGTCTAGCTTGCAAGTAGATGGAGGAAAGCTGCCTTACCTTTCAGTGCATTATGTATCCTATGGTTTTGCCACGAGTCTTCTAGCAACAGCATTTGTAACAACAGATCTAAGTAGGGTCTCAGCTCGTACGTATAGGAATAGGCGACCTGGAAACATAGAGAATAGACAAATGTTACTCAAACTGACTCGGCTGTTTACACACAAACTCTTGATGGATTAAATCTACCCCCCCCCCCCCACCCCACCACCAACAACAATACCGAATAGGGTTGGTAGATATGCTGCATAGTTTGGAATACCGTCATAGGTGTCTCATCTATTAAAAGCAAACTGCAGTTCAATCAGATAAAATATACACGACTATATAATTGATACACACCTGCCAGAGCAACTCGCCAAGGACTATTGAAGAAAAGTGAGGGTTTTCCCAGCAGCAGAACTGAAAACATAAAGAATACATTAAACTAGCTGGAAACGATGCAGAATACAAATATCCTGAAACTGCTAATATATTCTTTACAGCATTCAACAAATCATAATGTTTTGTTGTTTTTTATTTAAATTTGTTATTATATATTTTTAAAATATTTTGTTTTGTTTCGTGGTTTAGAGTGACTTCCAAGATTCATTTCACAAATGACAGACGACAAAATGAGCCAAACCTTGAGCAATTTGGTCGTGTCCTCCGTGTTGTTGCACTCCTCTATCAACTTCTTCACATAGCTGGTGCGTCCAAAGAGGATTTCCTCCACCTGTGACTGGATCTCTAACAAGGGCTGGGGGGAGTGGGGGTCCCCGTGGGGGTTTGGCATCGGCGGCTGACCCTACAAACACCACAAATAACAAATGAATATTGTCCACTGAACAGTTCATCCCTACCTGTTCCACATGCAGTGAAGATACATACAATCAGGGATGGAACTTAACTTTAAACACAGCAAATAACAATGAACATTGTACAATAAACACTTCATCTCGACCTGTTCCAACATGCAGTGAAGATACATACAATCACGGATGGAGTGATTGAATCATTATGAAGTTTAACCTCGCTGCAGGAATCTTTCACCCATTTGCGACGATCAGGGATGGAACTCGACGTTAAAGCGTATTAGCCCGAATAATGAGGGAAGGAGGGAGGAACTTACATTGATAGAACACTGGCATCTAGCGGACACATCACAACAGCGCGTTAGATGAGACACGACGGAGTACAACTTGCTGAGCTCTGCGTACTGATACTTGATAGGTGGACCGGGCCCTTCGTCCAGGGCAATCATGATGAACTGAGCTGGCACGTTCAAACGCAGCAATTGTTGTTTCTGAAACAATGGTCGTTTGTGATCCTCAATAAACAATGATGTACACAGCACATAGTTTTATACTAAAGGACAGCATCATTTCTCAAAGCTCTCGTATTCACCGTGAGACCATAGCGCTCTCGCAAGTGCCAGGGGGGCCCATTCTCCAAATGTTATTACCAACTTCTTAGCCAAAGAACAGTACGTAGCCATACTATAAGAATCGTTAAGATTATCATGATCGTAAGAAGATTTCGAGAATAGATCTCCAGTTATGTACAAGAGATGGCTATGAGAGTACTCATGGTGTGAGTGAAAATGGAGTTTAACGTGGCTGCGGGAATATTTCACCCATTTGCGACGATACTCATGATGTCATAGTAGATATAACAGCTTTGTGATAACGATACCCAGAACAAAACTTATTCAGACGGTTGGGTTGACTGCCGTTGTCATAGCAGGAATTAGTTACTGTCTAAGCAGTAGTGCGATTTTTGAAAAAAAGTTGCCCAATGATGGTAAAATGTTGTCAAATAATTGAATAAAGTATTTTTCATCGTAATGTGAACCTTTCACCCAAACGTGACGAGCAGTCAAATAAAGTATTATTATGTAACTTTAAAAAACAAATTTAAATTTAAAATTTAATTATTTTTAATTTCTTTTTTTTTTGGAGGGGAATTAGAAATTCGAGTCGCTTTCAAGTATTTCTAGTTTGAGGCCCTAGTAAAGACGGCCAGGAAGTAAAGACGGGGAGCTGACCTCCTGTATGCCCAGGTTGAGGTACATGAGGAACAGGTGGAAGTACTGCTGGAGGTGGCGGCCGTGCTCAGACACCTCCTTCCTCATCAGAGCCAGCACCGCCACCAGCAGATGATCACTCAGCGTGGCGTTGGGGTCTGCAGCCTGACCAGCAGCTGAAACAAACACGCACAAACGTAAACCCTCAGTTAAAACAAACACGCACAAACGTAAACCCTCAGTTAAAACAAACACGCACACAACCAAAGATGTACCTCCAATCCCCCACAAAAACAATCTTTCACCCATTTGCGACAAAAGTGGTGAGTGGAATGTGGTGTGTGTGGATATAGTGTGAGTAGATGTGGTCTGTGATACAAGATTTGATGTGATGCCATGCAATGTGAAATATGATGCGATGCGATGCGATGAGAGATATGTGATTTTATGCGAGATACGAGATGTGATTTTATGCGAAAAGTGATGAGTGGTGATGTGAGATGTGATGTGATTTGATGCGATGCAAGATGTAATGTGATGCCAGTGGGGATGTGATGCGAGTGGTGATGCGAGTGGCGATGCGAGATATTTTGAATGTGGTGCTGTGGTGATACGATGTGAGATGTTATGCAAATTGTGACGCGAGACCGAGACGTGATATTACTCACCATACAGTCCCTGTACCAAGGGAGGTGGACACGGGCCGTCTTGGAGAGAGAAGTGAGCCAGAATCACAATGATCTTGGCGAATGCACTCCGGACCTAAACAAAACCATAATTAATTAACACGAAATGCAAGCCTGCAGCAATGGAGGTCAAACAAGGGCCTGTTGCTCAGAACAGTTGTAGCGCTACAATAGTTGTAACTGGGCTCCTGCCACAATAGAAAGTTGACCGTACAATAGTTATTTTTTTTAGTTTTTAAAATTATTTTAATTTATTTTTCAGACACAGGTATACACAGTTGTAGCTACAATAGTTCTGAGCAAAGGGGCTCCGGCCCCGAGATTACGAAACTTTCTGAGAATGATTTCATACTCAACTCAGAATTTTGTTCATAAGACGTCATGTGACATCATAGCCGGAGTATTCTGCGAGTCTAGGGTTATGACATCAAAAATTCTTAGTTGAGAATGAAATCATACTTTCGTAATCTCGGGCCCAGGTCAACAAGAGTGACAGGAATAACAGTGATGAGCAGTGTTCTTACCTCTGAGCTAGGACACTCCAGCAGATACTCGGCAAACCTAGACGGGTGAGAAAACAGGACGTTGTGTGCAAACCAGCTGCGTACGCTCTTGCTGTATCTCAGGTGTATATGTAGGGCGTCATACCAGTCGCTGGCGGAACCCCTGCAGTCACAATAAAAGCAACTATCGATAAAAAAACTTTCCTTAGAGCAAACTGTTAGTGCTTTAAGACACCCATGTAATAGAGAATGAGACAGCAAAGAATGAATGCCTTCTACTTTTTTTTTTATGTATATTTTTTATTATCATTATTTTAATTTTATTTGGGGTTTATAGTCGCTTTCAAGATTCTTTCACTTATATCACGACCTGTCAGTTTAGGGCAGGAGGAAACCTGCAATATTTGTAGCACTGAATGTTGCAGTAAACCTGCGTGCACTGGCTAGTACCGACAGGCCAAGGATGATATCTGCATTGCCACTCTATAGACGGCGCATCCTTTCAGAAAGGTAACTTTCGCGAACATCGATGTAGGGCCTCCGGGGAGGGATTTCAACTCGAGATCTTTGGCTACGAAGTCCAAACATTTTACCACTTTGGTACCACCCGCCCAGAATGTCACCACTTTGCTACCACCCGCCCAGAATGTCTTATAATACAAGCTTATACAATGCAAACATGTAGTTATTTCACCTGATACATTTTATTGAGCAGAAACACGCCCCAGATGAGCGAGTGAGTTAGGGCGTGCTCCTTTCTAATGTTCTGTCACATGTCTAGTACATATTCCGTTCTTTACAATGAAGTGAGCCAGCACAGCACAGAGTAATTGCCAGTGGCAGCCATGTTGGATTGTGTACTGTGCCGTCTGCACCACCTATTTCGCTGGTACATGTCCCGGACA
>JAUTBV010110550.1:0-14379 GCA_032361325.1 Lepetodrilus fucensis
GGGGGAGAGAGAGAGAGAGAGAGAGAGAGAGAGAGAGAGAGAGAGGACACTTTTTATACAAGCCAACGACTGAGATAATCCATACATTATGGCATTTGAATAGTAAACGTAGGCAAGTACTTTGTTAATTCACTAGAAACATCTAGCATGCAATTATGCACTATGATTAGTTGTACATGCAATAGTTTGTGTAATTTTGACCAATCAGGTCGAACTTATTCATTCACCTCGATCCTAACATAGTTTCTAGCGAAGCCGAAATGGCACCAACTGAAGAAGTAAGTAATGGATTTTCGCTTATTACAAGCAAGTATTTGTGACAAGGATGAGATAAATGCGTAAAGCACGAATTGAACATTTATACCGGTCGATTAGTTTACCTGCAGTGATCATCATCAGTAGCAATAAACGCTCGGTTGCGTGTGATCTTGCTGTTGTCAACTTTGAAAAACAACAACAATTTTGGTTGCTGTCATTATCAGAATGACAGATCATTCACAAACTCGTTAACGTTTGTCTGGAATCATGTGGATATATAGCTACAACTCTTGCCACATCTATTCTGATATTTAGTTAAACTAAGTACTGAGACGAGACTCAGTTTATGTTCTGTTTATGTTTAGTACAACTATTGTGAATTTGTGTAGAATGTGTCTAGTCGTTTTACGATTTTGTGGTTAAAGTATAAATAAATTATATTAGTTTATCATAATATATATGATATATTAATACATGGTAGGATTGTCATTATGATCCTATGAACATTTAACAGATTAGTAAACACTTATTTAAATTTCAATGACGATTCCAAAGTTCAACACCAAAATATTGAATGTTATTGAGGCCTTGCACGGAACAATCATTTGGGTGGCAGAAAACGATTTGGGTGGCAGAAAACAATCTGATGATGTGAGCAAAGGCGGAAAATCCCATTGTCTTGCCACCCACGATGCTATGTGACATATTGATTGACTTCACAGGTCTCAATTATGTTTCACCTTTATTTATTCTTCATTCTTTGCATTAACAAAACACATAATATACAGTGTTCTGATTTAGTCTGTAGCACTACTGATACAAATGATCATGTACTATAGTCCATTTGTCATTGCTTTTTAGGGAATGGATGAAAAAGTTCAGAGAAACATTATTCTTGTGAATGCCTCAAAACACGAACTGTTTACGTTAAACAGTGGCTTGAAAACATTGAACAGAAAGCTCAGATCATCCTGGAAGCTCATTCCGTAAGTAGATGTCAGACCTGATTTGTGTAGCATTTGTATTGTGTAGTTTAACATTCTTTAATCATATAGTATGGGCAAAATAGGAGATGGTGTTGAACCACCATTTCCAACGATAGAAACTAACTTTAAAACATACTAGAATTGTGGGGTTTAGAGCTACTTTCAAGATTCTTTCACTTATATCACAGCTTATCAGTTTAGGGCAGGAGGAAACCTGCAACTTCAAATGTTGCAGTAAATGTGCGAGCACCAGCTGGTACTGACAGACCAAGGATGGTAACTGCATTGCCACATACAGTACAGACAGTGCATCCCATCAATATCGTCGCAAATGGGTGAAAAAATCCTGCAGCGACGTTAAACTCCATAGTCGCCCATCAATATCACGTCAGAAAGCCAGGCTCCCGGGGCGAGGTTTGAACCTGAAACCATTGGCTCCAAAATCCAACATTCTACCATAGCGATACCACCCACACCATATAAATTAATCAAATGAATTAATTAATTATGGTCATGAATATATTGCTAATTGTTTCTTGGTTGTGTTTCCAGGAATAAAGATGAGATTACAGAGGAAAGATTATCTCATGCCAGGATATTTCTCATTGCTGGACCTCGAGAGAAATTCACGGCAGGGGAGGTTTGTGTCTTTTCTTTTATGATCAGTTTGAATAAAATCGCAGATGATGGATTTTCTTTATTACCATCAGTGCATGCAGTCTCATTAAAATAAGATCCAAAACTAACGCTCAAACAGATATATATTTGACACTCGCTAGATACGGTCTCTGCAAATCGCTATTTCAGTCATGTCAGGTTGAAATCACAGCTTTGCCTAGACAAACTTCAAGGTAGATTGCAAAGCTCTGTACACCGTTTTAGAACCACTTAAATGACTAAACGCATGTCACTTGGAGCCTGTGAAGTTGTGGTTAAAGGGCATTCCGATGCTTGAGTATCATCGCCGACATCGGGTCCGTAAGATTGTTAGTGCATGCTACATATTTATAAAATGTTACAAACATTTATGATTAATTTGACTATTTGTTACTTTGTCGTGTAGGCATGTTTATGTTTGATTCTCTGGTTGTACTTCAGTTTGCAGCAATGAAGAAGTACCTGGATGGTGGAGGAAGTATTTTAGTGTTGCTAGGAGAAGGTGGAGAGACGAGATTCGACACAAATGTCAACTTCCTCCTCGAAGAGTTTGGTGTCATGGTCAATAGTGGTTCGTTCAACTTTATTAACCTTTAGTCAATCATAAATAAACATTTATTATCTTTGTTTTACGTAATCTGGATTTTAACAATATTATTGGAAATATGATTTATCCATGAAAAAAACCCTCACTTTATATAAATATGAGCATTGAAATGTTATAATAATATTAAACTCGTGCATTTTTAAATGACATCTTGCATTTCTGGAATAATTGACAATCTATATATTAATTGTGTTTAGAATTTAATGTCATTTGCCTGACACAACAATATGTTTTCTTTTTCTTAGATGCAGTAGTCAGAACATCATATTATAAATATTTTCATCCAAAAGAAGCGCTCATATCTAACGGTGTGCTAAACAGGTAAGTGATGATAATGTCGGTTTAACATAGTGGTTTCAGCATGAAATATTTCCCTAACAGTTTATCCACAGTATTATCGAATACATATTCATATTTTCATAACACCACAACAGTGTTATTATTGAATACTGATAAATATTCCATGTCTTGTGTCTTTTTAGTCTCGTCGCGAATAGGTGAAAGATTCCTGCAGCGACGTTAAACTCCATAATCACTCACTTATGTCTTTTGAGTCTGTTTTTCTATTTATCAAAGTGTTGATTATAAATCCAGTAGTGAAAATGCATTTGAGTGTTGATTGGCTACTGATGCTTTATGACAGAAGTGATTAAGTATTTTCTGTGTATGTTCAGAGCTATCAGTCAGGCAGCAGGGAAGTCGTTATCATACGGAGGAGAGGATGATACCAACAATGCACAGTAAGTGTTTCACAACCATAGCAATAGCCACACATTTGATCAAAATAATTGTGAAAGCAGCTTTAACCATCTCACTGCTGGAGGCAATCAGAGATGCGCTAAACAAAGAGCAGTGCTTGTGCCTAATCCAGCAGGGAAAGGGTTAAAGGCATACAATCACGATCTCTTGACATATTTCATGGTAAAACATATTTTACCTGAAGGTTTTTACGTTTGATTATTTCTAGAAAAGTATTTTTGGCAACAAGCTACATTTTCCGCATCTGTCTCACTGGTTTTCAATATGTTCATATTTTTCCATATTTTTAAATTTTGTTATTGCAAGATAAAAAGTACCCCAAAAAATTCTATTTTCAGCATATTCCACTGGTTTTCAAAATATTCCTAATTTCTTATGTTTTGTTCCACACGTTTTCAAACTTTTCCTATTTTCTTATGTTTTGTTGTGAGCTACCAATAACTCCCAATTTATGTATTTTTTATTTTCCAAGCACTCCTAAAATATTGACTTATTCGAGAGCATGAATTTGCACATGTTAGTATCCCATAATGACATTAGACTGTTCTGTTCCCCGCAGGGCGTTGTCCTTTCTGTATCCGTACGGTGCGACGCTCAGCGTCATGAAGCCATCCAGTTCCGTCCTGTCTACAGGCAGCGTGTGTTTCCCTCTCAATAGACCCGTCTGTGCCCTTCACACAAACAGGGTGAGTATTCTGGCCATCGCATATGACTGAGATATTCATGCAACAGCGTAAATATATAATTACAGACATAATTGTATTGACATAATTCTGGTTATCATGAGTCTGGACCCGAGATTACAAAACGTTCTTGAGTACATTTTACATGCTCAAGTTGGCTCAACTCAAATCCTTATGTAATATTTGAGCCTGAGCATGAAATTGTTCTCAAAAATGTTTTGCAATCTCGAAGCCATGAGTGATTTTCTACATTGTTCAACCGTGTGTCATGTTCTGTACCGCAGTATTTCCACTTTTCAGCAAACCGGTGGCAAAATGGCTGTCCTTGGTTCAGTACACATGTTCCACGATCAATATATTGACAAAGAGGAAAACTCGAAGATCTTGGTAAGAACTGATCTGGGCGTCCCTGTACGAAACGATGTAACTGTAAAGTGACGTTTCTGAGTATGATTTTGTGCTCAACTATATACAATTTAAGCTTGAGCATGAAATCGTACTCAGAAAATATCGTGATCTCAGGGCCATGTCTCCACACTTAGCAATGGTGCTGTCTATGGCCACGGTTACTTTACACTGTTTAATTCCGGAGATGTCATAATAATACATAATTTAGGAAATTTACTAAGTAGATTTATATACATCCATGTCAATTTGTCATCCGATCCATGTCACTTGTCATCGCCTATGGGTGAAAAATACCTGCTGTGATGTAAAACATTAACTAATTAATTAATTCCATGTGACGTCACATGATGAGCCATATTCTAGCCCCTAAATTACAAAACCTTTTTAGTACAATTTCATGCTAAACTCGTCTTCACAAATCACCACATATTCTAGCCCCTAAATTACAAAACCTTTTTAGTACAATTTCATGCTAAACTCGTCTTCACAAATCACCACAAAATGTATTGAGTGGATTTATGTGGATTTTGTGAAATTAATATTAATACATGTTGAATGTGTTTGCAGGATGTTCTGATTCAGTACTTGACGACAGACGATATAACATTGAATGCTATAGATGCTGAAGACCCAGAGGTAAACCAAATTTTATGAAGGCAGACTTTCATTTATGACAAGTAAACACTAAACAACAGTAACTAATTTTATGTGATTAGTCACTGTATCCCTAACAGATATTTCTCACAGGTGTGCTGACAAGCTGCATTATAATCAAAATAATCTTGGAAATGTATTGTAAATTTAGAAAAATATAAAGATTTCTGTTGATAGTCAAACATTTAGCCACTCTCCATCAAAACATAATCTTGTAGCGCTTTGAGCATGCTTTCAGACGTGGATTTGGATTGCATATTATCATTATCTTGGGCTGTATACTCCCCAGGGAGTTGGGAATGAGCCATGAGTGCGCAATGGTTGATTTTGTGTTCAGATCAGCGACTACAACCAGCTGCCGGAGGTGGCCAAGCTGGCGGAGGAGCTGAAGACATGTCTACAGGAGAGCGACGACATCCCGCGTGACATCACCACGCTGTTCGACAACTCCCTCTTCAAGCTGGACACCAGCCTGGTCCCTAAAGCCATCAAGTAAGTAGTATCACCCTGGGTCCAGTTGCACTATGCTCTTGTAGGCTACAACTATTGTAGGGTCAACACTTTCTATTGTGGCGGGAGCCCAGTTACTATTGTAGCGCTACAAGAGCGTCGTGCAACAAGCCCCTAAAGTCATCAAGTAAGTAACACTCAGGGCAGGTCTATCAGCTGCCAGAAATGATATGTCCATCATGTGTTCATCTTATGCTATTTATATGTAAAAGGAAAGTAAAACCGTATGTACATCTTGGCTTCATGAAGTAATTTTTAGCACTACAGTAATCACAAATCCTAGTGGTCTACACCAATTTACAATAATTGCAATGCTACAGTTGCTTTGTGAAACAGATACCTGGTCAGCTTTTATCATTGAAGTTATGCCCTGTGTCTTCTTGTTGTCAAATAATTATGACACATCAACTTGACTCCTGGGGTGCACAGGGCTGAGTAAGCCGCTTAGTTTACTGGTTTCCTGTCTTATGTACGATTCATACGACTCTTGAGACATTGGCTGGTTTGGTAAGCCGCTTCCAAGCGCTCGTGTCTGATCGCACCCCTGGTGACGTGAGAATCTATAAACAGAGTAACTCCTGACATCTGCTTTTGTCCAGGGCGTACGAGCAGCTGGGATGTAAACACGAGTCTCTCACTCTGATCACGCCGCAGTTCGAGACACCGCTCCCCCCTCTACAGCCTGCAGTGAGTACATATCTGGTCTTCTGCATGTTTGTTTCAATTAACCCTCTCCCTGCTAGATTAGACAAAAGCTCTGGGCCCCTATTCTCGAAACTTCTTAAGATCTTCTTAGCTTAAGAACGTGACTAGCTCATGCTATAGGTATCCTTAAGATAAAGTTAAGAACGTTCTTTGGCTAAGAAGATCGTAAGAACGTTTCGAGAATAGAGCCCCTGCTCTTTAGGGCATCTCCGGTTGACTCCAGCATGGAGAGTGTTAAGCATACAAATGACAATCTAGTAAAATGTGGTTCTGGCATAACTATCTGTAGAAGCTACTGCTGTAGGACACACTGTTTGTACTGCCACGATGTAGTTGCAATCCTTGGTTTGTAAATACCAGTCAGTACTTGCAGGTTACTGCAACACTAAGTTCTACAGGTGTTGCAACCTTTTCCCTGTTATCTAACAAGTCACAATACGAGAATAACAACATTGAAAGAAGCTCTTGTGTTCCAACACACACAAACAAACAAGATACAATATGACATTGTTGACATGTTTTCTGTCTGTTGGGGACTGAATTGTTTGATAATACTGAGGTACTCAAATGTATTGTTTCAGGTTTTCCCCCCAAACTTCAAGGAATTAACTCCTCCTGCATTGGAGCTGTTTGATTTGGACGAACAGTTCTCCTCCGAGAAGGTCCGCATCGCTCAGCTAACTAACAAATGTGAGTCGGTTTTATATGTTAGTACTGTCGGCAATGCAACTAGTTTTTTTGTTTATTTGTATTTTCCGTTCTGGCTCGAATGACATATCTCTCAACATTACGTCTATGACTCGGGCATGACAATTATCTGTGGATCCACAGAAATCCGCTTATTTATTTGTGCTGGGGTCGATTTCTTTGCCATGGATGTGTCTTGAGCATATTTTCCTTGTAAAATCGCAATTATCTATTACCATGCCTGGGGATTGGTGTTTTGTGTCTAACAGTCTTTTACTTTTACTTTAATGAGAACAAATTGTTTTGTGTATGACGTAAAATGTAGAATGTCTGATGTAAAATGTAGAATGTCTGTGTGTGTATCAGTACATGATGTGAGGTGCTGACTGTCGCCGTATGTTGCAGGTAGTGACGATGACCTCGAGTACTACGTCAGGGAGTGTGGAGATATCTTGGCAGTGGCCAGTAAACTGCCGGCCGACAGCAGGGACGCTAAACACATCATCGAATACGTCTTTGCTCAAGTTGTCGAGTTCAAGAAACTCAACCAGGTATGTATTTAACTGTAGTAACATTCTTAAATATTAGTGAAAGATTCCTGCTGTAACGTAAAACTCGCACTCACATTGTGAAGCTTATGTAAAATTGATAGTCACATACATTGTGAAGCTGATGTATAATCTCTAATACTATGAAGCTTTGGAAATACATAAAATCTCCCTCCAAATAGTAGATCATAGTTTGGACCTTGTCATAATACATAAAATCTCCCTTCTGAGAACTAGATGTTTATTGCAGGGCTCCAGATTTTGAGTTACTTGCCCGTAGAGCTAGTCAGGGCAAGATGCAGAAAAATAGGTTGCCTGCAGTGCAATTTAACTTGCCCATGTTCAGGACATATGTTAGTCTAGAGTCATGTATTGGTGTTTCAATATTTTGTTATCAGGATAATACTGTTGTGTATCATATGTATGTCTATCTTGGTATTCTGTATGTTTATCTTCCTTGCTTCAGGAGACCGACTACAACGCTGGGCATTACCCTGAGATGGGCGACGCTAGCTATGCGTAGACCTTCAACGCCTATCATTACATGCAACAGCTGACTTAGTAAACCGAACACTCATCATTACAAATGTGCAGCAAATAACTGAATCCTTGTTGTGTTAACTCACTCGTTATGGTCACAAACCTGTTCCTTAGAGAAATCCTACCTCTGTAAGTCATTTAAAGATTTGTGGAGATGACATTCTTTTGTTTAATGATATCTCGTTTCTCAAAAGCGCATAAAATCTGCTACTGATCTACACTGGTTTAATCCTCTCCATGCTGAAGGCAACCAGAGAGCTGTACCTGTGTCATGTCCAGCAGGGAGAGGGTTAAACAGGCATGAATCGTGATGGTTTGTTAAATGGTTCCTGGCCACTGTAGAAGATGTTACTGAGAGTTCGCATGACAATTAGTGTGTAAATTATGACGAGGGATTGTCAGGTGTAGAGATATTTACAGAAATCATGGTGCAGCTGTGAAATGAAAATATTCTCATTTAATACAATGCGATATGTGCCATTTTACAAAGAATGTGTGCGATGGCTACAACCTTAAAGCAATAGGTGAACAAATCTGGCGCCCGACCCTCTGAGCTACAATTGAATGTAAATCTATCAGAAGATGAGGATGTTCAATAATGCATCTCTCATCTATTGGTTTCTGATTGTTTGTAAAGTTAAGATAGCTTTGTGGATTGGGCCCCAACTATGCTGTTGCCATGGTTACTGTATATTACCATATTTGCTTCTAATCCTTATCCGTCCATTTTGTTGTTTGGATTAGCTCGCACAAATCCAGAAAAATGTAAAGTTTTAAAAATCTGTATATTGTTATTGCTGATCTCTGTATGTACAAAGGTTCTATTTATTATACATAGTGATTCCTATGTTGGACATTTGTTGTAATACGATATCTTGCTTCTTGTAAATAAATACTATTTCTTGTAAATTGATATTTATTTCATTGTATCAACTACACACAATACAGGAGTTTTAATGTATTGTTATTTAATTCCTTCTTGTAAGGTAATATTAGTTCTTTGTATCTGAAGGACACCGTAGTATTTGAGATAATTTAGCACTGGTTTTACTCCCACCTGCTCAAGCTGTAGATTGCAGAGCTAAAAGAGCTGTCTTGTTGTAGACTGGCAATGCAAATATCCTTAGTTTGTCAATACCAGCTGGTGCTTGCAGGTTTACTGCAACATTCAGTGCTACAGATGTTGCAGGTTTCCTCCTGACCTAAGCTGACAAGTCATGTAAGTGAAAGAATCTTGAAAGCAACTCTAAACCCCAAATTAATATATATGTATACTGTATATATATATTTTTTTTTATTGTTAGAGAATGAATAAGAAGAAATGGATAGGTTACAAGTTATTGTAACTTAACCCTCTCCCTGCTGAAGGTGACTTAAGTTGCCCGATCACATGCAGAAATAGAACACTTTGAATGAAAACTGCTCCAAGATAATGGAAATACATGATGGGGAAAGAAGAAAGTCAGATTAAGAGTGAGAGATAGTCTACATATTGTAAATGATGGCATGTAAGTGCACATTACCAGACAGCCAGGAGGGAACTCTATTCTGGAAACTAGAGTGCCCTCCTAAGCATCTGAGGGCCCTTCATTTTAATGGAAAAAATTAAATTGTAATAGAAATAAAAAAATCGATGCTTATCTATAATCATACCAGAACAAATATAATGTGCGTGACATTTAAGCATTCATTACAATGCAGCTTTCTTTATATTAGGTATACCTCAATTGAGGTGTGAACATGTGTGATTATGTATA
This sequence comes from Lepetodrilus fucensis, assembly GCA_032361325.1. NCBI lineage: Eukaryota > Metazoa > Mollusca > Gastropoda > Lepetellida > Lepetodrilidae > Lepetodrilus > Lepetodrilus fucensis. The sequence goes on from JAUTBV010110550.1 coordinate 9,760, forward strand.
TACATAATCAATTTTGATTTAAGCTTCTTTTAAAAAAAAATAACGGAACGGACTATTGAAAATAGTATATATATGTTAGAATGAATGTGTTATGATGTGTATTCTGTTCTGAATGTTGAACTTAAATACTGTTTAAACCAAAATCAAGAGGGCCAAAAGTGCACGCGAGATATGAAGTTATCGTGCCCGACAGTGGTTTTAAGTGCCTTTGGCCCGCGGGCACGCGTTATTTCTACCCCTGCCCCTGGTTTACTGGCAGAATATCACAAAGACATACTATTTTTACTACACCACACAAACAAACCCACAACGAATGTCTACATATATTAACTGGTTTACCTGGGATCTTGAACAAGAACCACTACTAGTATCTGATGTTGTGTCTGACAATCTTCTGTTCATGTTCACCCGTGCTCAGGTATAATGTGCGTGACATTTAAGCATTCATTACAATGCAGCTTTCTTTATATGTGGAGATCTATGTAGAATAAATATGTCTAATTATTCATCCTAAATGACATCTTAAAACAGGCTACAACGGAATGGCAAAAGTTGCTTCCAGTAGACGTTTTGAACTCGCATCGGAAGTTTACCGTCAGCTGAGTGATATACAGCCTAATAGACTCGCGGTCTCGGGGCCTACGAGAAATCTCAGCTTGTAAAATCCCGTACAACCCGGAAATCACGCTGGTACCTAATATTACATCCTCAAAAACCCAAATAGGTGAATGTAGTCATAATGGCTTTGGTTTTCGAGAATGCTAATAATTATGGAGTTGCTGTTACCTTCTGTAACGGTACCACAAGTAATAGCATTAAATAACCTTGGGGGCCTATTCTCGAAACGTTCTTACGAACTTCTTCGCCTAAGAACGGTTCATAGCCATACTAAGAATCGCTAAGATTGTCTTACGACGGTAAGAAGGGCACCCAGCTCCATATCTTTATCGGGTCATTCTAATTTGAAATTCACTCGAGAATTAATCGAATTCAGCGGCGCTCGTTTCGTACAGTTTTGAATGATCAACGTAGCATTATATGGCAGCTTTACCTAAACGATGACATACACATTGGGTCAATATACTGTTTTGTAACATCAACATAGTCTTGGGGGGACCTGATACCATCGAATTCTCTTAGACATATACCTACTTAAATCCAAATTAAATCCTACTTCTTTTATGTTCGTTTATGTACACGGCGATTCAAAGACAGGACATAATTAAATGGTAATTACAAAAAAAATGATAACGATCTATATGTGGATGTATTCTTCCTTGCTATTCATCCCAGTTTCAATGTTCTAGATTTACTAGTTAGGAGACGTAACAACAACATATTCATCGATATTTTCGTAATGAGATCATTTCTGGGTATTCTTACACAAAGCTCTCTTAACCGCTAATATATCTACCGGCAAAGAGAGCGTTACAGTATGTGTTTAAAAAACATTCGTCATTTTTGTCCACTGTAAATCTGTAAATTATTCTTCACGAATGTACAGTTTTCTATTCATTATGTTCAGGAATGTACAATTTTGAAATTCATCATTTGAGATTAGCGTACCATCACTCAGACATTCGGCTCGGAATTCTTTTTCACGAACGGTCTATATATTACTATATCCCACATAAAAGATCCTCGTGAAAGGATTATAGTAGGCCTACCCTTTCCAGCTGTCCACAAGCTACTTGTTATATATGTGTATGGTCAGGGACACGCGCGTATAAAACAAAATAACTTATAATATTATGGTCAGCAAGAATCTCAAGTTATTTAACAGTTAATTGTCACAATACTGATATCAACATAGTAATGGTCCCTTTTGCTATGGTTTTCACTAAAAATGGAAATCAATTCACGTAGCCCCTTAACCCTTCAAATGTCGTACGTGTGATCGTGGTTTTAGTTCACGTTAAAAAAAACTTGTGGAAAATTGAGAAGAGGTCACAACAATAGTAGCCTGCATATATCAGCTAGTCACAACAATAGTAGCCTGCATATATCAGCTAGTCACAACAATAGTAGCCTGCATATATCAGCTAGTATAGTTGTCTGCCTATACATCAATGAACATCAGACATCTCTTGTGTGAGTAGTTAGAATTGTTTAAGCAACTAGAATTTTAATTTGAACTTTCCGGAACTGAGTTACAACTAGGGGAAAAGCTGCGTTTGAGCACTGTTGAGGAACAGTGTGCATATATATGCGAGTGTACCGTTAGGTTTACATAACAAACACACACACACACACACACACACACACAAACACACACACACATACACACACACGCACCACACACACACAAACACACACACATACACACACACGCACCACACACAAACACACATATACACACATACACACACACACACACACACATACACATACACACACACACACACACACACACACACACACTGAGGTACCTATGTAGTATATATCCGTGGATGGTTGTTCCAGTGCTGTGTAGAAAGATAAAAATGACCATTATATATCACCGTAGACCAATGTAATATATCTGCTTAAATAAATGCCATTCATTTTATACAATGGAACTATGTTAGCAGTCAACCCATCAATGGATGTATATATTCCAGTATGCTTGCTGCGGCTATCGTGCTTCTGGTATCGCAGCTAACGGCATCGACAGGTGAATATATAGATATGCCTTTTAATTTTGATAACGTGACGAATTAAGTAAACAAAAGTACCGATATTACTTTAGGAAAGAGGTGATGAAAAGGAAATATTTAACATATATGATTGTTAAGTTAAATTTGCTGATACAGTGTATTCAGACCAATTCCAAATCGTTCACGTTAAATTTGAGTGTGGTGTGACTTAATATAATGCTAAATATCGACGTCGCTGTGAATCGTATGCCAACATGCATGCTCTGATAGGTTGTCCCACAGACTAATGTAATAATATACGTGGAATTGCACAGGAAGAAAGTATAGTAGGCCTATAATAGCATTTAATGTACAACAGCCCATTATCTTGATAACATGCCTAGCGTAGACAGGACGTCTGTACAAGAAATATTATGAGTACATTTTATTGAGACTGTGATGATTTGTCAGCGACAGATGACCTGAGGTCACTTCAAGCCGAATTCTCCAGATGGAGAGAAATGGACGCTCCAGAATTTACGTCCGAAACTGGCATCCATACATATGATAACACCGTGGACGACTTCAGTATGGCCTCCATTCCATCACGGAAGGTAATGTGTTATCATCTATATATAGTAGTAGCCAGTAGATATGGAAGGAAGTGTTATCATCTAGTAGTAGCCAGTTATGATATGATAGGTAGCGTGTTATCATATAGTAGTAGCCACATATAATATGGAAGGTGGCGTGTTATCATATAGTAGTAGCCAGTTATAATATGATAGGTAGCGTGTTATCATATAGTAGTAGCCAGTTATGATACGGAAGGTAGCGTGTTATCATACAATAGTAGCCAGTTATGATACGGAAGGTAGCGTGTTATCATAGCAGTCAGTTATGATATGGAAGGTAGTGTGTTATCGTCTAGTAATAGCCAGATATGATATGGAAAGTAGTGTTATCGTCTAGTAGTAGCCAGTTATGATATGGAAGGTAGTGTTATCATATAGGAAAGTAATGTGTTATCATCTGGAAATTTGGTGCATTATACTATGTTCTACTTTATTCAGTTTTATTGAAATTAATGTTCTTTTGGAGAAATTATGTATTTAATATACAATCCTTCTTAACTGTAACTGATGGGGATTCACTAAACGCTGACCGGCTCATATTAAAGTTACAATGTTAAAAAATATATGAAAATACTAGACTGACGTTGCTAAAATAACTATTTTCTTTATTATTTATCGTTATGCTAGTCTACAGTCGACAGCTTCATCCAGCGTCTCGAAGGAATAAACAAAGCAGTTTTAACAGTTCAGGAATCTTATAGCTATGAAGTCTTCATGGACACTTTGAAGGTCTTTGCAAGCAACTATCGCTGGCGATTGTGAGTATATACTATTCAAATCCTACAAGTGGGGAATCCTAGCCTACCGTGTTAGGAGCTTGTTTGATAAGTCACACACAAGGTTAAGCTACAGACATGGGCTTTAACAGTATTTACAATTCAGGGGCCCGTTTCACAGATTCAGCTGTAGTCGCTACAGTTGATTATGAGTCCAAATTTCGGAATCAGTTACAAGTGAAGTGTATGTCAATTGCATAAAACATTGACATTATCGCTACAATACTTGAGAATGTAGCTAAAACAATTGTAGCGATAACAGTGGTTCATCCAACCAGACTTACATTTGTAGCCCGCGCTAGCTAGCTATAGCGGGTTCCGAAATTTTGACTCATAATCAATTGCAGTTATATATTTATTCTGGGCAACGAGCACCTCATTTTATTGGCCTTATACCGTTATTACTATATAATACTATGCATTGGGAAACATGTACGAGGTTAAGCATCCTCGAAAACCCAAGCCATTATGACTACACTAACCTCCGTCAAATACCCTGGGATCACTGCCTATATATAACTCCGTTTTGGCTGAGGAAAGGTCAGCATGAATATATGCATACATTATACCAATCAGAGTTCACTAGTGACTAGA
>JAUTBV010110561.1:0-14377 GCA_032361325.1 Lepetodrilus fucensis
GTCCTGTCGTTCTACTACTGGTCCTGTCGTTCTACTACTGGTCCTGTCGTTCTACTACCTGGTCCTGTCGTTCTACTACTGGTCCTGTCGTTCTACTACTGGTCCTGTCGTTCTACTACCTGGTCCTGTCGTTCTACTACTGGTCCTGTCGTTCTACTACTGGTCCTGTCGTTCTACTACCTGGTCCTGTCGTTCTACTACTGGTCCTGTCGTTCTACTACTGGTCCTGTCGTTCTACTACCTGGTCCTGTCGTTCTACTCACTACTACCTAAATTGAGTGAGTGAATTATTGTTTTACATCAGAGTGGGAATCTTTCACCCAGACATGACAACTTTCCTAGTGAGAGAGGCGTCTAGGCTATAGTTCTCCTATATTGGTATGATGCTCAACAGACAAGGAATATAAACTAAAGCAAATCCTCAATCATTCATATCTTATATACAGTAAGTAAAGCAGAGGCATGCATCAAATAAAAAGTAACGTCAATAAATCTAAGATGAATAGGATTGTAAAAGTCCACACGGTTCCAGTTTACAGCTCGGTTGGTAGGAAACAACAATACATGGCATATTTACATTACGCCTTATGCTTGCTCATGGTTGACCAAAGGATCGCATTTCCCTTGGTGAAATGCTCCATAAGGAATCCAATGGTAACAAAGTGAAACAGAGGTTGTTGAGATGACGGACTAGTCACTATCCGTGACAGTCGGCTGAGCTAACAAGTCGATGGTTGTAAGATGTCAGTCAGACGGCGGTAACCATGGCGACCATGGCTCGTGGAAGAGGTGGGGAGAAAGTGGTGTGCAGTGTGTGGAGTCGAAGTCCTCCATGTACTGGGACGCCTGCAACACAAGATGACGCCGTCGTTAGTCATTAACCCTAAACATGCTGTATATCACGGACACGAACTAACCTTAACCCTAACAGTACTGCATATCACTAACACATTGCTATAAACTAACGGTACCCCAACCAGTGACAGAAACTAACTTAAAAAACTTACTAGCCCAAATAGTGATACAAATAACAAATGTTATGAATTTCTACCAGCTCTTAGAATACCTTTAGCATTGGGAGAAATGCGTTCATTTTGATCCCTGCCCAACCATGGGAATGAACTCATCAAATATAGAACTAATATCACTGGTACGGGAATTAACTCACCAAATATAGAACTAATCGATTCTTCATTATTTGATCAAATTCTTCACCTGAAATACAAATATTTAAGCAATAAATATATACATTCAAAAAATTGATAACCATTTAACCATCAAGATCTTATGGTATGAAAACATCAGATTTGTCGTCTATATTCAGTCTTGTAGGCTCAATGTTTTAAGAATGATAAAGATGAAGCACCCACCTTTACTAAAGCAGGATGGAACACAGAAAAAGCAATGCTTACTTCTGTTGCTAGGAGCATGACAGTACACTGTAGGCTATGAGAGTCCTCTACTCACCAATTAGACATGGAAACACTGATGAATTCTCGTCTGCGTAAGACACCAAAGCAGCTAGACACCAGCTGGTGTCAACATTATATTCTGACAACATCAACTCTGGAAGGAAAACACAAACATGGTAACATATGTAATCTTTCATCTCTAGGAACAGACTTCCATCAGTCCAGGCTACATACGTAGTACTCATAAGCTTACACAATTCTACAAACACAGGACGACAATCATGGGAAGCTATTGTGAAGTAAGAAAGGAGATATATTGACTATCTCGTCTTTTAATTTAATGTTGTATAATTAAGAGGTTGAGATACTATGCTTACCGGTAAGTTGCAATGTCAGATGATAGTTTGAATTTTATGTGAAATTGACAAACCTTGTTCGGGCCTCTCCTTGGAAAGCCATAAGTCTAGCACTGGAATTGTGCTGGAATCTGCTATTTGGGGGTACCTGTAAGGCAGATTGTAAACAGTACAAGCAATGTCAACAGAAACATCTAATATACCGGTACCTTACCTCTCTCAGTATACTGCATGCTTTAGGCACCGATGTTGGCTGTATTCTGGCCATATTAGCCTTTTCATGGTGGTACTGCCAATATTAATTTCAATAATACTTGTCCATATTTTGGATCAAATTAACGATTACTATAAATCATGAAATTAATGCGTCACTAATTTAATGCGACCTCTAGATATTAGACATAAATGCAACACCAATGAAATGCGAACGGCCATGTCGCCATACATGTTTTCCTCCAAGTCTTACCTTTAACGCACAGCAATTAAATGCGACAATACGGCTGTCACATTTTTTCGCATTAATATTCTGCTTGCATTAATTTCATGATTTACAGTAGTATCAGGGTCATCATCGAACCCCAGGCTATTATGACAACACATAACCTCCGTCAAATACCCTGGGAACTATTGCTATTTAGAGCTTCGTTTTTAGCATGACTTAAAAGAGAGCATCCACCTTTAGATGTAGAATGAACATATAGGGTGCGTTTGTGTAGGCCTCAAGTCGCAGCGCTAGTGTAGAGTTTTTAAATAAAACGCCAAGAACACAACACGCAAGTCTGTAAAGTAGGTCAAGAACACACTCTCCAAATTACCAAGAGTGGGTTGATCACGTGACGGTTGCTACGGTAAATACGGTTTCATTTGTTACATTTTTAACTATTATAAGCTGTTTTTATCAAGCAAATACGTACCTTGATGAGAATAAAGTTGCAATTATGGTATTTCACAACCAATTGGTGCTTAATTTGTTGTTTTTAATATTTGCTAACGGTAACCCTAAACTAAACTTAAGATAGTAAACACTCGTGCTCTGTTTTTGTCGTTTGTTTACAACCTGAGAGTTACATCAACTGTGCATGCGTTGACCCGACGCTAGTGTCTCCAAATCAAACGTACACATAGATACCATAGTGGGGCAATACACGTATGGTGAATTGATAGCTTGTAATAAATATACATTGTTGAATAAAATGTTGGATGGGTGACAGAGTATCTAGGATTCATTCCTGCCCCGCATTGAGACATAGGTTTAAAAAACTTGTGGTGTCACCTTGGGCAAGTGGCTTAGTTCAAGATACCCCTGTTCACCCAGCAGAGAATGGGTACCCGGAAGGATGAAATGAGCATGTGAATGATAACAAGCTGTGATATAAGTGAAAGAATCTTGTATTTCAGGCTTCCAGTGTGTTTGTCGATTCTTCCAGCAAAATACGCCTCGCAGATTTCAGCATCAATAAAAGGTCTCGAAGTTTTTCTTTTCAATATTTTATCATATTTAATTTATTCACAGTTTTGTACAATGGACTCACCACATGATTAAGTTCATAAGTATCAAATAATAATATGAACATGAAGAACAATATATTCAATTTGTGGAGTATGGATCGGGTCTCTCGTACTAAAATGTCCTATTTCTGTAATCATCGCGTATGGGTAAAATATTCCCGCTGCAACGTAAAACATTTTCGCCTGAATTTGTATAACTACGACTCAAGTATCAGCAGTTCCTAACAAAGATATCCTTGACATTGCAGATTGTCCGACCTCTACGAACAAGTTGAACAGACTCGACCTGGGGTTCATTTTCAGGATATTCGACCCACCGTAGTTGGCCGGGGTGGAAAGAAGGCAGATATCTTCCAGCTTGTAAGTGTCATACAGACTGGTGAAGTTTTATCCTTGCACATGCATATTTTTTTATTTTTTTTTTACTTACCAGTCCTCATGTCTGGCAGTGAAATTGCTGGAGTTTTATACACTGCAGAAATACTTTTCTTTTTCTTCTTCTTTTATTGTTATATTTTCTTTGTTATTATTATTTTTTATTTTTTTAAAACCAATTAAAAGTACATGTAATGACGGAAATGTGTTTTTTCTTCGTTATTTTATTTAATATTGTATTTTCGTATTTTTTTGTTTGTTTTGTTTTTGTGTGTGGAAGAAGCAGTGACGGAAAATAAGATTTCTTTAAACTTCTATTATATAGTCTAATCACATGGATACTCAATCGATGGTGTACAATTCAGCCTTGTATTTTGTGACCTGTGTTTGTTTCAGGGTCTGCTGGTGTTGTCACTAGCTGAAGGCGAGCTTGTCCGCGACATCCAGCCAGTCATTCCTACCTCCTTTCCTGCTCAGTTGCATGACTTTCTCACTAAGTAAGTACACATATTTAATTGTGTTCGATCTCGTCAAATCTCAAATATTTTTTTACAATAGGTCTTTACACGTGTGCATGTAGCAAGATTCAATGTTAATTTGTCATTTACGTGTGAATGATTCCCACAGCGACGTTAAAAGGACTCGTACACTTCTGAGATTTCACCTATGCCCATTTTTATTAATGGTCATATATAATATATAGAGCAATATTAGCAAGAATACGAACTTGCAGGCATGAAATGCCATGTAAACCCATCGAAATACGCTGTTGTACTTGGCGAATGTAAACAATAGTTTGTTTTGAAATTGGCGAGGCTATCTCAACACGAGTTTCTCGCACACAGCATACTCATAACTGGTCTCTGCACGGATTGCACGGGTTTTCTCGCACATGGCTCAACGTGGATGACGTCACACATCAACATTGCATCGTCCTGTTCACCTAACAGATTATGTAAATAAACAACTTAAAATGAGCATAGTTATCGATAGCGGGTCATTTGGAAGGAATCAATCACACTGTGGTGCAGGATCATCAGCTCTATAAGTTTGATTTTGGTGTATGAGTCACTTTAAATGTGGTCGATCATGTGTGCATGCAGATAAATTCAATGTTATTTTGTCATTTACGTGTGAAAGATTCCCACAGCGACGTTAAGCAATAAATAAACGGGCTCGAATTACTGAAAATGTAAATAGACAACATTTTGTATTATTCGCACTGGGCTCGAATGCCTGAAAATGTAAATACTGGTAGTCCAAATTTCGTCTTCTTTGGACATGCAAGAAACAATTGTTTACTTTCTACTGCCTACAACGTAAAATCCTGCCACAACGTAAAATCCTGCCACAACGTAAAATAAGAAGTCTATCACATAGCTGAACATATGAATAGCTAACATGGAAGAAACGATAAGTTAACCCTGTCTACTTTCTAAGGTGCCTGATGCAGGATGAACGACACCGATGGTCAGCGACAGCGCTACTTGACCACAAGTTCCTCAGCGAGCCGGTGCCAGGGACCATTCATACAAGACCAAGTGACCAGGACCAATCTTATGCAGGTCTGTCAAATTTGCTTAGGTGGGAATAAGCCAGTTCGGAGGTTTGAGTACACATCACACAGTTGAAAGAAATGTGCCCCTTAGAGGACTCTCCTAACATATTTCCTAATTTTTATTGCTCGGGAGAACAGAACTACCCTGTTTCATCCACATGTATTCATATCGCAGAGGTGAAAGATTACTGCAGCGATGTTAAACTCCATATTCACTCACTCATATCGCAGAAAAACAAGCTCCCAATAAGAAGCAAGAAGAAGATGACCAGGACGACCTCCCGTTCATCCACGTGACCTCTCTGGAGGCCACCGGTCAGTCCAGACTGACCACAGAGTTCCAGATCCTCAAGTCGCTGGGAAGGGGTGGCTTCGGCGACGTCATCAAGGTCAAGAACAAGCTTGACGGACGGATGTACGCCATCAAACGAATCCCGCTCAACCCCAGGAGCAAACAGTTCAACAAGAAGATCACACGAGAAGTGAAACTGTTGTCCAGACTCAATCATGAGAATGTAGTCAGGTAGGGTTGTTACCGTAATTACTCTAACAGGAGGAAATAATAAACATTTTAGCTTTTCGAAATATTAGAAAATTACGAAAATTGAAAATGATCGGTATTCGTATAATTTGAAGTACCAAATATAGTTGTAAATGAAAAGGTAAATGTCCTACAAGTGGGAATTCCCACTCACAATTTTTCGCTCGCTGGCAATGTTTCGTCTGATCTATTGAGAGTTATCTCCCCCTGTCTCCTAGGTACTACAACTCATGGATAGAGGTCAGCGAGGAGCCTGCATGTAGTGACACGTCTTCCAGCTACACTTCTAGAACACCAGAGTCCGACTCAAGAAAGACTCCTTCCAGTCAAGCAGACAGACGCGCAGACAAACATGCAGACAAACATGCAGACATGCTGAGCATGATGGACAACATCGAGAAGGATGCTCCCGCAGCGATCGTGGATTCGGTCGAGTGGAGCATGAGTTGCACCTTCGACCCGCAATTTAATAAAGATATGGCTTCTGATTCTGAAGACGACGACGACGATGATGATGAAAACGATGTTTTCGGAAGTGCTTTCCTGTAAGTTTGTGTAGCGTGAGATGCAGAATGTTCACAATTTTGTCAATCAGTATTGAAATTCTGTAAACTTTAAAGATTAATGGGGTCCATTATACCCTCACACCCCACACCCCACACCCCACACCCCACACCCCACACCCGCCAATATAGCAACCAGTCTTATAATGTAATGGATCAAAATCCCATCGTTTTCATATTCAAATAAGACGTTTAAGAAAGTGCCAAATCAAAGAGAGGACTTTTATTTGTTCCCAGGCCAGGACTGGAATTGTCAGACAATGTTGTCTTTGAGACCAATGAGGATGACGAACATGCTGTCACCGACTCGGAGCAGGTGAACACTCAATTTTACATTCTATCCTCAACATTTAACACGAAACATGGGCACAGTACTGACAATGAAAAGTGAAGCTGAAGCATGTTTAATGCAACATTTATTCATATATCACTGTCACGTGACACAATCTGGTTCCCTGTTCATGCGTTTTTGCAGCGTGCCGCGCAACACGGGCAGACAACTCTGTTTACATGCCTGAAAAGTGTCCGAAATAAATATCACTAACCTCCCTTTCAAAGATGTCAGCCTCCAGTCTATTCCAGAATGCAGCTTACCGGAGGGTCAAACGAAATTTCTTGTTAGTATGTCTAGATAACAATGGAGTCATTTCCTAGCTTTAAGGACAAGCTGATTCTTCGCTCGTTATAACTTTATATCAGAGTTGTTCTGTTATATGTCCATTACTTGCTGGGCTAGTAGATTCCCACCAGGGCTGGTAACTTTTGGACTGCACTAGCCCTGCTGGCTAGTAACATATTTGCATTAGTTTCCACCCCTGCATTTCAGGAATTACTCCTCAGGGACATTTTCTAACACTGTGCATTATATGCCGATAACGTCCTAGGATATGTGTGTTAATCCTCACATATTTATCATTTTCTGTATTTTCCTCTATTTTTAGCAAACTAGTACTAGTAGTACTAGCAGCAGTAGTAGTAGTCAAAAGAACAAAGACGCAGAAGCCGATGTCACTACAGAGTCGTTCATTATAGAGGGTACCCGGTTACAGTACCTGTACATTCAGGTAAGCACTGTTGTCACCTGAACCTGTTCAGCCAGCCACCAACCAATTATTAAAAACTTAGCATAGTGTCATGTAGTAAAATGTAATGCAGCCTGTTCCTTAATGTAATACTTCTCCAGTCATCAGAATTGCATTTTTCCGTGTTTACGTGACCCTTGAATAAATGTGACATAGCCCCACCTGATGTGCGTGCCTGTGCGTGCGCATGCTCACGCCCAATGCCGTCTGTTGCTTCCTTTTCCGTTGTCAACTTTGAGCAGAAAAGTACGATTTCATGCGGATGATATTGTGAACTCTTCAAGCATATACTCACAGTTATACGGGTATTTGTGAACAAAACTTGGCAGTTATTGTGCTTTAAGATATTATGAACTCTTTGTGTTATTTTAAACTCTGGTAATTGTTATCGTGAACTCTACGACTCAGATGGAATACTGTGAGAAGAGCACGCTGAGGAACTGCATCGACGCCGGCTTGTACCAGGACAGGTCCCGTGTGTGGAGACTCTTCAGGGAGATCGTGGAGGGGCTCATCCACATCCACGAGCAGGTGATGCCGCGGACAGCTATATTCATCTGCTGGATTAGACACAGGCACAGCTCTATATTAACCTTCTCCCTGCTGAATGCGACTTAAGTTGCCCAATCACATGCAGAAATAGAACACTTTGATTTTATTCAACGGGAGAAGGTTAAGGCATCTCCAGTTGCCTCCAGCATGGAGAGGGTTAATCATATCTTGCATGTGTAGCTGAGACCTGAAGCCAGTACAGTGCTCAGTAACAAACCATATTTGAGTGTTTGTAATGATGTCCCATTTGAGAGTAATGTAGCTCAATTTGAATTTGCAATGAAGCCCAATTTTAAGTATAATGTAGCCATATTTCAGTGTTTGTAATTAAGCCCCATTTGAGTGTTTGTAATTAAGCCCCATTTGAATGTTTAACATGAAGCCCTATTTGTAATGAAGCCCCATTTTAGTATATGTAGCGAAGTCCTATTGGCCTGTTAATAAATTTTAACATGGTATCCCTGACTTCCTGTAGGGTATGATACACCGAGACCTCAAGCCAGTCAACATCTTCCTGGATTCCAACGACCAGGTGAAAATAGGCGACTTTGGTCTGGCCACCACTGACATCATCACTAAGGTACGTACATGGTCAGGACTGCGATCAGGCTCTCTTCCTTTACCGTTTTGTCTCTCTTTCGGTTATCATTACAGAATGAGTAATTGTATTTTATCGGTCTATACAGGGCTGCTCCTTTCTAGCTGTTATGTCTATAGTTTCTGTCCGAGACATGTGCGGTTACAAAGGATCAACACCGCACAGTATAACTGCGCATGTCTCGGACAGAAAGTACAGACAGAACAGCTAGAAAGGAGCAGACCCTATATGTACTCCATTGCAAGAATGACCTTTCCAACACATTTCTTCCTGCCCTAAACTGACAAGCTGTGCTATAAGTGAAAAAATCTTGAAAGCAATTCTAAACCAAAATTTTAAAAACATAAAGAAAATGATTTATTTATTTTTTATTTATTTTTACTTTATTGGAATGTATCCATTTAATCCTGATGAAGAAATATATTATCGGAAGAACATGATGAAGCGATTCAACTGTGCTTTACATTAAAATCAAACCAAATACTCTTATAATTGTGATTTTTGTTTTTTGTTTTTGAATTGGTGTTTAAAGTCGCTTTCTAGAACCTTCATTAATATCACGACTTGTCAGTTTAGGGCAGAAGGAAACCTATAATTGTGAAAACTTTTATTACCACAGAGCGGCCTGCTAGAAAGCAGTCTTCCACAGACAATGCACATGGACAGTTATCTCCTCAATGTCTCGAGGTCAGGAAGCATCGGTGACGGAAACCTGACGGGGAAAGTAGGGACGGCATTGTACGTCAGCCCTGAGGTTATGTCAGGAGGCATCAAGCTTCACTACAATCAGGTAGAGTGTCATCCTTGAAACACAGACCATGTACCTACTAAACATACGTCGCTGCCCTGGCATAGATCCTTATCCAGGGATGAGAATTTAAGGTTCCTGGGCCGATCTCGTAAACCTGGCCATGCCTTAATTGTATTGGAATGTGAGCCAGTGTATTCAAGGTCATCGCATATGAGCGAAATATTCCTGTTGCGATGTATAAATCACTTGCTGTAAATCACAAAATTAATGCGTCACTAATTTAATGAGACCTCTAGATTTTCTACGTAAATGCGACATGAATAAAATGCATTTTTCGCGTTAATATTCTGCTAGCATTAATTTCATGATTTACAGTAATCACTGCATCAAAAATGACAGCATGTTTTGTTTTTCTCTTTCTCAGAAAGTGGACATCTACAGTTTGGGAATCATCTTCTTCGAGATGTGCTACAAGCCTCTGCCAACTGGAATGGAGAGGGTACTCGTGTTGGGAAACATCCGCCAGCAGGGGGCTCCACTGCCTGACGACTTCGACGAGATCGAGATGAAAAATCAAGTGAGGAAAATGTCTCCTGTTTTCGTGTGTATTTGGCTCTGTCCCGCCGTGTTCTGACAATTTTCTCGGTAGAAAGTTGCGAGATTAGGAAATCTTTTTAATATGATTTCACGCTCAAGCTCAGATTTCATATGGGGATTTATGAACTAAACTATGAGTTGAGCATGAAATCGTACTCAGAAATTATAAGGATCTGTTCTCAGCCATGGTGCTGGTAATATTACTCAGTCGCTGCTCTAGAGGGAATGTGTTGATGCCCCCTAGCGGAATTAAGGTTAAACATCCTGCAATGGTCTTGAAACCTTTGATTGATTGATGGAATTAACTTATCTCGAGCTGCCAATCTGCCATCATTGTATGAAAATTACCACACTATCTTGATTGAATTAGTACTATATGTCGCAGTGTGAATATTTCATCCATATGTGATGACTATGATTATTATTACTGTACGGTCAAACTCTCAATTAGTCATGTACCCATCAGTTTATCAACTTGGGCATCGCTCGATTGTTATGTTTGAATAAGCCATGCTGTACATCATTATAGGATATCAGCCATGTGGTCTATGTTAGAAAGTCAAGCATGATGTCCATGCAATGTCTAATTTCTTTACCAATGTTGTGTTGACTCCAGGCGGTGCGGGTAGTAGCGCAGTGGTAGAATGTTTGGACTTCAGGGCCAAAGTTCCCGAGTTAAAATCCCATCCCGGGAGCACAGCATCAATGTTCGCGAAAGTTACTTTTCTGATGCGATATTGATAGGATGCACTATATACTGTAGCAATGTAGTTATCATTGGTCTGTCAGTACCAGCCGGTACTCGCATGTTTACTGCAATATTCAGTGCTACAGGCCGTATTTGATTACAGAACACTCGACCCGAGTTGAGTCATAGTCGCACATGCGCAAACAAATAATTAAATAAAACACCCGAGAACGTAACACAAGTGTCGAAGGCACTACTGACCAATCAGAAAAACTGTAGACAGTCATGAGTGCATAGCGGACTGTTGTCTGACGTCACAACCCTCGACCACCTGAGGTAGAATGGGGCGTATGTTCGTGTGTTGGGATCACGTGGGATGACATCACTAGCGTTGTGTTCTTGGATGTTTGATTTGAATTTCCAGGACCGGACACTATAGTCGGGGTTTAATAAAATACGGCAACAGATGTTGCGGGTTTCCTCTTGCCCTAAACTGACTAGTAATGATTTAAGTGAAAGAATCTTGAAAGCGACTCTAAACCCCAATTAAAATATTTAAAAATAAATTACTCCAGGCGTGTGTGATCAAGTGGCTGCTGAACCATGATGCCCGCAAGCGGCCCACGTCCAAGGAACTGCTGCAGTCCGACTACCTGCCGCCACCGCAGATGGAGGAGGCGGAGCTGAACGAGATCCTGCGGTCCACCATCTCCAACCCGCAGTCCAAGGCATACCACCACATGTTGGACGCCATCTTCTCTCAGCATGTCTCCCCGGCCAGCGAACTCAGCTACGACATGGACAACATCAAGGTACTGTAGTTTCTTTTGCCGAAATCGGTACTTCTTGGGGCTAGATTCTTTTATTTGAAAGCCAACCGGCAAAGTTCTAGCCGACTTGCGCCAGCGCATTTCGGCTAGAGGTAAGTTGGCCGAGTTGCTTTATTTGCACTTTCGCCATCATGTGACCTACTTTCAAAGACACAACCGCTGAGTAAGCCACTTAGCTAAACTGGTTCCCTGTCCCATGTACAGTTCATACGACTATTGAGACTATTGAGACTATTGGCTAGTTTGGTAAGCCGCTTGCGTCTTTGAACGCACCACTGTTGCTTTCAGCATGGAGAGGGTTAAACTGACAAGCCATGATATAAGTGAAAGATTCTTGAAAGCAACTCTAAAACCCAATTTCTTTTTTAAATGATAACATCTATAACCTGTAGTACTGTATATAAAGCAAAAATCCAAGGCGTCATTCATTCTGTTCGGTTTAACACCGTAATTCGTCCTTCTCCAGGGAATCTTCAAGCTCAATTCACTACAAGTCCACACGCTGGTACAGAAGGGGCTGGAGCAGGTGTTTGAGCTGCACGGAGCGTCGCGGGTGTCCACGCCGTTGCTGATTCCGCAGTCGGAGCTGTACCGCGACATCGATCCGCACGTGCGTCTCGTCGACCACAGCGGAGGACTAGTTGGTTTGCCCTATGACCTCAGGGTTAGTTGCTCCTTAGAACCATATTGTTTACAGTATTATTCGTATTCTTTCACAAAGCTTTCTTATCCACTAAGAGACCATAACGCTTTCTTTGCTGATAGGTAATACACTGCAAAGAGAGCGCTATGGTTTCTTAGCAGACAAGAAGGCTTCGTGAACGGATACCCTCGCCCCTGTTCCACTGAACGATCGTAGTGCTTCGAGAGTCGTAAATGTAGGTTAATGTACAGATTGTAAATGTTGTGTTAATATAGTTTTGTTTAAATTATCATAATCAAGCACCCTTAATCAAAATTGAATTGTAATCATCAATTGGAAGTTGTTTTCATCCCAGAAGCCAGGATATGAAAATTTGCTATCTGTGATTATGAAATTTCTTGAGTGCTATTTCATGCTTCTCAAATGTTTTGTTCACAAATCCCTATGTAGATTTTGAGCTTGAACATGAAATTGTACTCAAAAGGTTTCGTTAACCTCGAGGCCACATGTTCCACAACTATACATGTATTTTCGTCAGGTTCCGTTTGCACGATACATCGCTCGGAAAGGCATCTACTACCTGAAGAGATACACTTTGGAGCATGTGTTCCGAGAGAAGAAACTGTACGGTCTGCATCCCAGGGAAATGACAGAGTGCGCCTTCGACATTGTCACCCCAACATCTGGAAGGTACTTGCTGCTTCTACATGTAACCGGGGGCCGTGCCGATCCTGGGATTTGAACCCAAGTTGCTGGATTATAGGTTCAACGCTCTAACGACTGAGCCAAAGAAGCTCATTTGAGCACCTGGGGTGCGTTCAAAGACACAAAGGCTTGCAAGCGGCTTACCAAACTAGCCACTGTCTCAAGAGTCATATGAACCGTACATGGGACAGGGAACCAGTTTAGCTAAGCGACTTACTCAGTGCTTGTGTCTTTGAACACACCCCTGGTGAAGTCGTTCAACCTACAATTAATTTCTTGTCCTGGGATTATAATGTGTCCTAGGATTATAATGTGTGTGAGGGAATCTCTCGTGATATGTTTTGTAGGATCTATGATACCACTTGAACTCGAGTAACATGAGTATAAATATATGCCTAGATGAAGCACGTGACTCTCAACAACCAGGAAGTAAATCATTCCCATTCATCACCCAGAATACAGAGATTACGTACATTCCAGTAGTAGGGCTGGTCATGACTTATGAATGACCTATAAGATTGTTGAGATGAATAGTGAGTGTGTCACATACAATTTGTGAGACAAAATATCCCGAATAACTTTTTATTTGTGACAATTCTGAACGATCCATGTATTTGTGAGACCATGTATGAATTATGATATTTTGAAATTCTCGACACGATAATTCTGACCCTTTGAATTACAGGCATCTTGGAAACTATTACAGGACTGTGTTACACAGTGACAGCATATTGTAATGTTAGACGCGGTTACCGATGACGAGCTATACAAATTGCGGGAATAATTGGTCACGTTTATTATTGATATTATCACATCAACATTGCATCACAGTTGTAAATCATCATGCCTGTAATTTTGCATGGAGAATTCTTGTCAGAGTCTGTGAATGTGAGGTGGGTGGATGTGGATTGTGTTTATTAATTGGGGGTTTAGAGCTGCTTCAATCTCTCTCTCCCTCCCTCACTCAATCGCTCTCTCTCTCTCTCTTTCTCTCTCTCTCTCTCTCTCTCTCTCTCTCTCTCTCTCTCTATCTCTCTCTCTATCTCTCTTTCACAATAATCCATACCAGTATCTAAAATCACAATCACATAAAATTATCATTGCTATACTAGATTTGTATTCAGATATATAGTGGTGTATGTATTGCGATGTGTTGTCTGGTATCAAGTGATAAAAAGGAAACAGTCTAGCGATACAAAACTTAAATAGATTCTAAATTGTTATCTTTTTCATTTGAATTTCATTTTGAGGGAGCATGGCCCCAGAGATTGAGAAACCTTTTTGGGGTATCATTTCATGCTTAACTAAACTTTTACATTGGGGTTTGTGAGAGAAAAACAAATTGAGTTTCAAAACTTCGGGCCCAGATTTTCTCCATAGAAAAAATACACATTATGTTTGGAGTATTGAGATGAAATGTTGTATGCAGTTATGTCCCTTGATTTAGGGGATAAAGGTCTACTGTTTGGGAATCAGAGGGTATCAATCGTAAATTGATACCGTCTAAATTTTGAATTGAACAATTAAAAATTTAGACCTTTAGACCTTTAGACCTTTATACCCATTCTAACATGACCACAAACACATCAGAATATATTTGGGTGCAATGCTAAAGGT
>JAUTBV010110572.1:0-14373 GCA_032361325.1 Lepetodrilus fucensis
TACTACTACTACTACTACTACTACTACTACTATTACTACTACTACTACTACTACTACTACTATTCCTACTACTACTAATATTAATAATACTATTATTATTACTGATATTACTAATGTTACTACTACTACCACTACTACTACTACTTCTTCTACTACTACTACTACTACTACTACTACTACTAATAATAATAATACTACCACTACTACTAGTACTACTACTACTACTACTACTACTACTACGTCTGCTACTGCCGATAACTATATTACTAGACCTAAGTATATAGTTATTAATAATATATTGTACTATCCCTATCACCACGATCATCATCATCATCATCATCATCATCGTCGTCATCATCATCATCATTATCATCACTTCAATTACCACTGCTGCTACTAGTATTAAATACCTTCCTAGAACTAGTTTAAGTCACTGATGCATTTATATTTGCACCCACCAGTATTACCGATAGCTAGTACAGGTACACA
Source organism: Lepetodrilus fucensis (assembly GCA_032361325.1). Lineage (NCBI taxonomy): Eukaryota > Metazoa > Mollusca > Gastropoda > Lepetellida > Lepetodrilidae > Lepetodrilus > Lepetodrilus fucensis. The sequence goes on from JAUTBV010110572.1 coordinate 490, forward strand.
ATAGTCATTAGTAATTAATATTGATATTGATTTTAGTATAATGTTAGTACCCACACAATAAATAAATGCACGTGAAGTACAGTTTTCAAAAAAGATAAAATACACAATTGGTACCATTACTAAAGTAGTAATACTACAATAGTTTAGCTATACAAACAATGATTTCGTAAACACACTTAATGATCAATGGCTTGGTAACTTAACTGCCCACACTGACCCACTGGGACACCTGTAACTGGTCATCGCGCTACTGACCATCCCGAAGTGTACATAAAATCTGATTGTTTTATCTAACTCCCGTACAGTCAGATTACGTCAAATGAAGATCGATATGATTGGTACGCTATGAGGTGGCGGGCTTTCTGATAGCAGGGAATAGCTTGGGGCGAAAGAGAGAGAGAGAGATAGAGAGAGAGAGAGAGGGAAAGATGTATATATATAGAGAGAAAGAGAGCGAGAGAGAGAGACAGAGAGAGAGAGAGAGGGAAATAGATATATAGATATATAGAGAGAGAGAGAGAAATAAAGAGAGCGAGAGAGAGATACAGAGAGAGAGAGAGAGCGATAGAGAGAAAGAGAGAGAAGTGAGATAGGAGGGATTGGAGGAATATGAAGTGAGAGAGTATACACATATGGAGCAGACACATTACTAAAGTACGACATGTGTACCCGCCCCTGTGTATACTTGGGTTGTATAGTAGGGATCTTTACTCCCCGCATCCTCGAAAACCCAGGCCATGTATACTGTTTATCATTGAATAGGAAGTTAAATATGGACATTACTTACACTGTTTTGCAGGGTTTGTTCAAATAAACATATTCCTAATTTTGCAATATAGTATGTGCATACATTTACAATATTTTAGTAGTTATTACAATCTTACCAAATTACCTTGAAACTACCAGTAATATGCCATTCAAGTAAGTTAATGAGAACGAGCAACTATGCATATAGTTCGTGTCTAATCCGATTTGCCTCACCGATAACTAGTATACTAATATATGCAAAGTAGTGAGCTCTGACTGTGTGTGACACACTACTATTTATTGATGCTTCTATATATAGTATATGCTAATCGACGACATTTAATATACTAGTATGTTTACAAGTTATATTATTAAGCATTGTTCAGAAAGTTGTTTTTGTTTCCTTTATCAATACGTGAAGCGGTTTACTATTTACTTACATCTAATGTATATATTCCTATAAGCATAACTTTAAAATGTAGAATCACACTTTGACGTTTTCAACTTATAAATAGCCAAGCATTTAGGCTTGACATTAGATTATAAAGATATTCGTAACCTTGTGCATTTAGATATCATCTATGTTCTGCATTTAGTGAAGCTCGTCTAATACAAAATAGTATCTCTAAGTGCAGGATATAGACAATATCTACAGGCACCCGGTTAATACTCTCTATGCAGATAAACTGTGTACACATTATCTTTTAATTGTAACAACTAACTATATTATTATATATAACAGTATGTCGATCACAAAACATTTCCTGAATGTTGGAGCTATTGTGATAAACTAATGGATACCATACATAGATACTATCTGCTGGATATTCGTGTTGTGTACAGTGCTCGTTTTAATAATAACATCAATAATAATAATCATAACAACAACAACAACACAAATAATAACGATAACAACATTTACTACTACTACTACTACTACTACTACTACTACTAATAATAATAATACTAATACTAATACTAATACTAATACTAATACTAATACTAATACTAATACTAATACTAATACTAATAATAATACTAATAATAATGGTAAATACTATATTCCAACTCTTGAATATACCCAATAATGAAAACAATTTTTAGTTACTACTGGACGTTGAAGATTGTACCACCCAAACAATTTGGACTAATCTCGTAAGTAAAACGACAGGCTATTTTCCACGTTACCCTCATGCCACGTTTTGTGGCCAATACAACTCGTCCATAATGGCAGATGTCGTAAACACGTCTCCTGCCAAATGTCACTTCAACGTCCACAGTCGTCACTTTCTCTGGGGCGGTCTACTCACTACTCTAAACCAATTGAACAGGGACCAAAATACACGGCCAAAATTACGTGCACGCATATACTTCGTCCCCCTTGGCGCTGTTCTGATCGTGCATGTTTTAAATGCTCCAGAGCAATAAAGTCAGAAGTCCTGAGTAGAAAATATACTGTGTCTAGGTCACGGATAATCTCCGTGCAATAAACTCGCCTTAGATCAATGGTCACAACGCGGAGTGAAGTGTGACACTTTTACGACACTGAGCTCAGCGGTTCGGAGAAGTGCAACCGACAGAGCTTTTAATCGTGTTTCCCGGAAATGGATACGGCCAAGGTAGATAACTGGGTCGAATATTGAACGTGACTTATCCCCCCCTTGTCTCGGGAAATCTATTCATCCGTTTTAATTAAGTGTAAGCCTTCGCCGGTACCCAAACTTATCGCAAAACAAAAATAGTAAAGCAACAGTATAATACGTTGGAGTTAATAAGCATGCACAGTTTACGAAAGCATACATTGTTCTGGGAGTCTATATTCTCGAAAAGATCTTACGATCGTACGACAAATCTTAAAGATTCGTATAATAGGCCTATGGAAATGGTGAGCGCGTTCTTAGGCTAAGAAGATCGTAAGAACATGTGAAGAATGGTGTACATGTATTTGTAATAATTAATTCAGATCTAGATTGGATATATACTAGTAGATAAGTACAGTTTAAGGGAACACATTTCCCGTTGCAAAGTTACGAACGATGTATTGCGTAAGTAACATAGCAAGGACACATACATTCCTTCGTTGGTCATAGCCAATGTATAATAAATGTCAGTATCAGATGACAGCTACATCACACCTTTAAAACGAGGAACAACTGTCATATGTCATAACTTACACGAAGCAAATGTTTCCTGCTTGCAGTATGTCTCTGAAGTTGGCATTTATGTCGGATTGCATAGTGTTACGTGGGACTTGCAAATAGCCAGGAAGAGAATATAACACCTCAAAAGCATGAAAGAACACATTGAGGATATAACATTGTTTATAGCTGAAAATATAAAGAAAAAACACATACCAATAAAAACGGAGCTGAAAGTACCTTTATGATGGGTTCAGTGAGAGACATTTGTAAATACGAGAAACCGTATCTCAATTAGAAATCCACACACAACTACACATTCTAAGCATGAGAGATAATTTATTTACATCGTTCAAGCAAGACTGGACGACCATGGGTGTACATCATGTAAAGCGAACGGCAGTTGGTCGAGCTGCGCAATTTATGACATTGGTCCCTCGAGATCAGGGGACACCAAAGAGATTCTCCTGTCATATCTAAAGTCGCTAGAAAGATGTACGAGGAGAGAGTTTGGATGGTAGTGTGCAGACTTATAACGGGTCGAAAATCATGTGTGCACACTCTGATGCTATCTTAAATGTTAAAGGATAGCTAATTCCTGGTTGCCCCTTCCAAGTACAGTTTTTACGACTGATCAGATTGCAAACTTAGACCTCCGTCATAAAACTGCATTCATTGGGTCTCGATTTACGACTTTTTAAAATGCTACCTTCGTGGTTTGCATTTACTGTTGCAATACGTTCTTACCTCCTGTTGGTGCGTGTTATAACATGTCCATGCTGCTCACGTTAAAATAATCGCTTTAATTACGTTTTCCCTTTGGCCAGATATATATGTTAGCATATTGATTAGCACAGCACGTAAAACTAGAACGCGTAATTATACTTTTTAGATATTTAAAATGTAAACTTATTTACAGTTTGTTCGGCTATACTTGTGTTAGTAATTGATTTGTTTTTATTTCCTGCAAACGCAGATAAAATCGGTGTTACATTAATATGGAAAGTACCAAATGCCATTAGCGTGGCGCATGCGTTTATCTTCACTTGATAACCACGAATATGCAATACGTATACTGTAAAGGGAAACATATATTTCATCCTCGAAACATAAGTCATTGCGACTTCACACAACCTCCTTCAAATAGGGGTTTCGAGGATGCATATATTTAAGAACGATATAATGTACGATATTTCACTAGGGCGATCATTAATACACTAACACGTCTCTATAGCTAAGATAATACTTTAATCTACTTTGTTTATTATTTTTATCGTAGAGTTCCTTGCATTTTCTCTTGTGTGTGATACACTTCTTAAATGATATTAATGTTTTTAGAGATGTTCTACGGTTGATAGCAATGGTTTCTTTCAGGAACCGCTGGTGAATAATACATCATGACATTTACAAATATGTCTAAGGCAATTATTATATTATTTGTAAATATCATGCCCTGATTTTTGCAGCATTTCGTCTATGTTTTTGTATTTATTTTTGTATTTATTTGGAAAATTTGGTTGCAAAACAATGTATGTATTAGAAAGTTACCAACGAACGTTTGTGCGAAAATTCAGACCGGCAGTCTCCCAAGAAAAATAAATGATATGTCTCTTATTATCTCCATATACACCACTGAGGGTGAATGCTGTCTTGTTTATTTCTCTTTTCTAACATATTTCACATTTGTCTCGTAATTCAGGGAATAGCGCTGATATCGCGAGACTTGGATTTCCAGGTCTCGGCAAACCGCGACTTAATTTACGATACTAACGATTGCCTGTCAATTAGAAGACCCATCCGTTCTAGCAATTATTACCGAGTTAAAAGCTAGAAAACTTCTGTTTTATCGTACAAAGATAGCGTTGCGTTCGGGTGATATCCAAGGGAGGTTGCGATGACCCTATAGCCATTCAGAGTTCAGGATTTTGACCTAACCGCTTCTTCATGAAATAGATTGGATTCCTGCTTTTTGTGTTCCAAAGAACGGGTGATCTCTGGTTATGAACTCTGGTTTGTGATTTTTCTCGTATATCACTGGAGTTAGTTGATTAAATTCATGGTGCCGACGGTCTAAGGACACATTACCACCGCATAATTTGCATCTATGAAGACGCTCACCAGCCGGGTGTTTTGAAGTGTTGCTCTTTGTTTCCGGCTATTAGTCACGTGGGTTGCACTGACACACTACATCGACGAATGAGTACACGCGGTGTGTGGAATATACACATAATTATATTTATTCCACTATTTGATTAATTATTTAAAACAATGTCGTTTTTCATTGGCATACATAATGGCTATAGCATGAATAAGTAAAACCTTCATACCAAGGACGATGCAACGCAGTAATATTTACTCGAAATGATAGCATAAACATACAGAAATGTGTACATGTCAAGACAAAGCTCACACACAGGATTATGTTGTAAATAATAAACATGGCTAGTCCTCAACAGAGACATGACTAATGATAACTATAGTTCTACTATTATTTTAATGTTCTTCATGGATTCCTCCGTCGGGTTGCCAATACTATGCAAAAAGTGCATGTATACTGTAGGAAGGATACTATATAACAGTATAACGGTATAACAGTTAATGACTTCGTTTGTCATTGGAAACTGTAAGGAGTTATCTGATGAAACAAGGACTCCGACACTTCTTGCCCTAAAACAATAATACGAAACTAAACTTATCAAGTTCGTTACCTTTTCTGCATAACACTTTTATAATATCGGATACATGTGCTATATTGATCAATTATGTCATTGTCCTTCCCCCATTTAATTATGGAAGTGTTAACGCCTATTGCGAGAGGTAAAATTAATTACGTTTGATTTAGGGGCGACTCATAATGCTTTCAAACACCTCCGAAGGTGCACCAGATATTTCATATGCAAGTTCTGAAGACATCATCAAATTACGGTTTGGTGAAATAAAGGAAATAAATCACATGAAGCTACGGGGGTTATATAATGGTGAAATAGATCTGACTTGGTGGTCAATGATTAATGACAGGCATTTGAATATGTTCATTCTTCTATGGACTATGCATGCTTGCCATTTCTTAGTCATTGTATTTCTATTATATCTAATAATATGCGTATTGCATTGTAATAGTTTATTTCATACCTAGCTGCTGTATACCTAATATGGTTTATTCGTCATGAGAATGAATGTGACTGTATATATTATAATATTACCATCGTATTAACATAATATCAACTAGTTACTGACATACAGTTACAGTAGTGTTTCAAAGAAGAACATATCGCAATATGATGTCAACATTAATGCAATGTCCATGTATTGGGAATTGTTGGAAGTTATTTACAATTATATCAAACTATAGTTAATAAATTAATAATAATAATAATGATAATAATAGTAATAATAATAAATACTACTACTACTACTACTAATAATAATAATAATGTGTACATTCATTATGCGTCAAACCCATGTGCATAAGGTTAAGGCTATAGAATAATGACATACGCACTAGTGTATTGTTCCTTCAGATAATGGTTGTCTCGCGCAGTCTGACTGAGAGACGGACAATGTATTTGTCTCTACGAAAGTTCACTCAATGAACCTTTGTTTATTTTTTGTTCTCTAAGGCAATAACAGGGAGCCCATCGTTTTGGATGCAAATCTACAACTCTTTGTGGCGTCTTTTTTTTTGTAAGCATGTTCTATTGACAGCCGGCGAATCACTGAACGTTATGAAGCATATGTCAAATCTATTAGAACAACTTCAAAGCAAAATAGTCCTTCTTACATTCACATATATTATACATTTAAAAAAGAAAGCTTCTAGCGGCAACCCCGAAAGAGAGCATTTGTTGCAAAACGTCATACCGCTGTTTGGGCGAGCATGCTATAACTTGTCATTGCAATTAAGCTGTTCTTTCTCGCTATGGCCGAGATTTTCATCAATAACGAAAAAAACATGCAGAGAGAAAGACAGAAAAAAAGGATAACAGAAGTCACCGAATGTGTGAATGAGTGATGAATAGTCTGGATGAAGCCTTCTTTCCACGCATACCGGCATCTTTCTTTGATCTATTTAAAGGAAACATTGCTACTCGTGTTTATTCCCTGGTGCTAATACATTTCTTTCTATGCAGAGTGTATATTGAATGAGAAACAACGAGTGTCGTGGATAGTGTTTTGGCTCACTGTATGTCAGTTTGTTATTGTCAGTACTCATTTCCATCTCCACTATATATACTAATGTACTTACGCCGCTAACGGACGCTTCAACAATACCCTAACGGAAGTACATGAACATTTCAGTGATAACATGTTATAAGCAATTGTACGAGTTGTATGATCCATTTTCAATTGAAGTGTGGCAAATATAATGTGGATATACAAATACAGTAATTAAATTAGTGTATGCAATTAATGTTTTAATTATGCATGGCTGATTTGTCATGCAGCTTAAACATTGGTTTACAATGCATACATAAACAGCATGATATTAAATGCAAGTTTGTCGCATTGACCAGCAAAGTAATATCTGGAATCATACATATTTAAATGCAATAAAATTATGTTCTTGTTGATAGAATATCATTTCTGATCTAGGTTTGTTCTCTTCTGTCGCTGTTCCAATCAAAGATAGCGAGGCTTGTTAATGCCTAACTTAATACATGGGAACCAAAAACTACACTTTATAAAAATAATTAGGAAATAATTATGCGAAATAATTAGGCGTTTTAGATTAATTATGCATGTATTGCAATATGATGCTATAGGTGTGATGTGTGAAAGGAAATATGTTGTAACTTGTGGAGAACGTTATATTTCGGCATTGGACACAGACATCAAGCCTAAGATAATTGAGTAATGCCAACAACTATTTTGAGAGGAGTAACATTCAATATTATATTCCAGCATATTACTACACGTTTCTAATAATGTATATATATATAAGCAATGCAATACATTTTAGCTATTGATTAATGCATATAATTAACACATAGTGTGCAAAAAGTCATAAACCTTTTTTTAACATATTTATTTATTTAACATTTCGCATGGTTCAATAACATTTATTACCATATTTCGTATACTCAGCTATCCACCTGTGCATTTGATGGACATAACATACACTTTAGATTCATTTAGGGGCTATTTGGATGATTGAAATAGCCCAATTTCATGGGTTCCTGAAAATGCTAACATCCTTGTAAGATTTTGTAGTTTTGCCCACGAATTAATGCGTGTTCTTATGGATATATGAGTTTGAACGTGAAATAACCATGCGTCCGTAATTACATGGGTTAGGATAGCAACATCTGAGAAGGATAATTACATTAACTATCACATTGATATTTTCATCCTCAATAAAGCATGATCATAACGGAAGCCAAATGTTATAAAGAAAATAATATGATTTATGCTTCTCGGAAATGCGTACGTGACACTGAATATATTAAACTCAAATATGTCTGACATGATAGTGCATTATTGCGATCTAAAATATGCATGGACGCGGCCTGGCAATTATGCATAATTCTGGAATATACGTACATATTGATGTTATGTGTAAATTTAGTAATTAGTGTTGAAAATAATGTTTTTCCGAAAAAAAACCAACATCATAAAACCTAATGTAAGTATGATTAATCAATCGCGTTATAATAGACGATGAACATGCAGTGTAATAATATTTGAACATGCCATCATTGAACTGTATGCTAGACTTGACGAGGACTTCCGACACGTGCTTGTCACTTTCCTTTCTTTCTGCGTTTAGAACAATATCAATTAATTTTAAGACTGTGTATGAACATTAATATCACCTGTTGTTGGTGGTGTTTTTGTTAGTGTTGTGTTGTAAATTAAAAATGTAAATATACTTAGCGCGCATACACTAGTGCACACCCATAGTGCCAGTCCTTGTATAAGTACAACGTCCGAGCAATATTATAATGGAAAAAGCCAGCATTAATTGAATCGCACAAACGTGGTTTACTATAAAACAGGATATTGCGATTTTTATTTGTATTTAACATTTGTGAATTAGTTAACATCTAATATGTCATGAATAGCCAACGCAAATAGTGGCTATTATTATAATGATGAACGTGGTTAAACATATGCAAATAATTATGTTATTGCTGAAAAATACGACACTATCTTTTTCATTCCAACATAAATGAACGAATATGTCTGATCTAATCATGCAATAAAACATACATTTAAATCTTGAAAGTTAGTTTGAACATAGTACAAAACATTCATAGAATAATTAATTTGGAACATGATAACATTATAAAAAAAAATGGGGATAATGTGTCACCAAATTTTCATTTTATGATAACTGTCTAGAAAAAAACTAAGATCGACATGTTGCTGTTGATTGGATACGATATCTTAATGGCTAAGACGATGACCATTTGTCCGAGCTCCGGTCTCATGTCCGTCTTTGCACACGAACTAACCAGATATCTGACGCTTATTGCCAGAACGGTTCTCTTTGAGATACATGAGAACAATACGGGATATGATCGCAGAACGCAGATGTTGATTGGTGAAACATATCAAATTGAAACTATCGGATCGTCTTGAATATGATCTTAACTGTATTTTCAATTATAATTAAGTCGAGGAAATTTAATTCGCATTTTCTTTGGAATTATCTTTTCGGGTTATTTTTCAAAACATGACATTACAGTGAACTCTCAACAATAGTTATGTATCATGTAATTCGTGGATGTGCGCCCGTATATCAGTATTTATACACATGCACATCGTTATATAATGTATGCTATTAATTTAGGATATGATTATTTTACAAATTATTTTCGGGTTGAATCAGTGATCTCGATTGATATAAACACGATACATATTCCGTATAATAAAAGCATGAACTTACTCTATTTATGTCGCATATTTCGTTTTCTGAATGATTTAAGTTGGTATAGAAATTATGTTAAACGTGGTTTACTATATAAACATATTTTTACTTTGTATTTAACATTTGTGATATTAGCCAACATCCAACATTTCATGAATCGCCAACGCTATTAATGGCTATTCTTATAATGACGAATGCCTTTAGACATTTTACAGTGTTTTGGATCTTCTTTTTTTCTTGCCCGTTCAAGACCTCACGCAAATAAAAGTCAGGAAGCCTAGTTTACAATGAAGAAAGCAGTTGGGAACTAAAACCCGTAATTTATAAGAATAAGGCTACATGTGAATATAAACATGTCGGTTTGAAACCGCCTTAATGGGCCAGTAATTTACTCTCTCTCTCCTAATGGAGAGGCTTGCAGAGAGCAGTTTATAAATCTCGATGGCTTTGATGTTAAGTTTTAATGATAACACGAATCCGGCCACTTGCGCTGGGGTCAAATTCATTCCGGCCACAAAGGCAGTGGTCAGTCGTGACCACGTGCTTCACTTGCTGGACTTCCAGAGTGATTGAATTAGGCAGGATTGAAGTTCTGGCTCGTGGACTTGACGTCTAAAACCGGACTGGTACTTTTAGCTATCGATATCGATATCAAAATATCGATATCCATATATTCACAAGGAGATGCATAGCTATCTAGACTTAATATTCACAGGGTATTGTGTGTGGCAATTGGTATTTAAATTGCCGCTATTACAGCATGCGTATCATGAACATGAATCATGCCAATACAATTATGTGTACTATACATTTTTAGTATTGTAAACTGCACATAATCATCATATACTACCCTCTTTTAAAATCCTATAGTGCATTCAGGTACACACGTACCGATAGTGTGTCTAGGTAACACAGTACATACTAGTATTAGTATACTCTAAGTCCACAACAATATATTGCAAATAAAATGTCTCTACGTAATATGAAATCCTGACCTACACTGTATTTATATGACAATCTAGGCTAACATTATATGAAACATTACGAGACATCGGCTCAATTATTGAACTCAACTACAATATAAAGTAAATGGTGTACATCAAAATATGATAAGCACTCAAATTAATCGTCTAGATAATTTATAATCCAATTATACTCCAATCCAATTCCAGAGGTCGAAAGGTTACGTGACACGCTGGTGACCGATAGTTCTAAATCTCCCCTGGTTGCTTGGCTACACATGCGATTTATTAAAATCAAATTTTCATTGTTAGTGTGCTTGCCTCAGTGATCCAACTGTCTGCGTTTCATTCGTCGGGTAACATCTCATTTTAATTTATAAATTGTTGAAAGACAAATGAGTGGTTTTCATTACGATACTCTGAGTATGTCAATAGATTAAAGGCATACACTCACATAATATATTTTCGTTTTTGACCGAATTGGAGTAAAAATGCAAAGTACATTCACTTAGCATGCATATACTCGTTTTAGTACCTCCAACTATAGTTTTCACCGCTGCAAGCTAGGTAAAATGCCATTGCAGTTTACATTTCCGGTAACACTCGAATAATCAATTGGTAATGTACTGTACATTCTCAATTGTCTAATAGTCTAATATACTAAGGGGGATAACTCTAATCATTGGGCACGGTCATGGCAACAGTTCACGACCACGACTACCAATAAAGCTACTACCTATACATATTAAACAGTAGGATATGCGGAAAATGAAGATGATTACCCAATACCGCTATATGCCTACTTGTGTAGACACATCAATTGTTCATGTGAAAATACGTTTGACCATGAAATATGTAAATAAATCCGTGATTGTAAACCTTTAAGCATGATGTGTACACTATATATTAATATTATATGCAAGGACATATAACGACCTTCAACCAATTCTTTCCGGATACTGAATACTCATTCGATGCTGCTTCGTACTGTACATAAGACAACCATAGACTAAGTCAACACAGTACCCAACACATACATGCATAGTAAGTAGGCATATCCTGATACTTTCCTTATGCTCATAGCAAGAGAGAAAACAAAACAAAAAAAAACAAGTCAGAACAATGAGTACATATGTAACGATTTTGTGACATTATACAAAAACAGATGTTTACAAACACCATTAGTTTTAAAATAATATAACTTAATATTTCGAGACGGAATTGAAGCTATTGCATAGAGTGATTGTTTCAAATGAAGTTATATAGTGATATACTGATATGTATTGTATCGATTAGTCATCCTCACCCACACAACGGATATGATCAACCACTACAACTTGTTTCACTTACTATAACAGCACACGTCACGTCCAGGCTAAGATATATTCGCGTAACGCAAACCATTCCATGAAAGAGAGCCACTTTAAGACTAACACTGTGTTGGAAATCGATGTCCAATCATAAATATTCGTGCCAATTAAATTGCCATCTTCTGGTGAACATTAGGGTGGTCCCACGATAGGATTGACTTTCACGTCATAAGTTAACGGGAGATAACTCCATGCGATATTGTCAGCGAATGTCGACATACACGTACTTACCGGTATGCTTGATATAATGTATTTTGTCCAACATATTTTATTGTCACATTCCATACGATCAGACACAAGCGAAACATTTCTCTAACGACTCTCCTTATTTAAAACTTATAATAGCACACTTGATGCAAAAATAATGTGACATACGTATGCATATTAACAAACAAGAAGTAAAACAAAATACTTTATTACTAGTATATATATGGGTGAGTATATGCATCAATAATTAAATATCATGAATATGCATGGGTGCACAATAACAAGCCATGGTTGCATGACTACTTTCCAAATCGCTCCGTGTTTTCTTTTAATATATTCTTGAATATTAATTAATTGTTAATTGTACATTTATAATGCGCTGACTCCATGCGGAAATACACATGATCGGAGCACAAATAATAATGTTTTTACGGATGTTTTTACATTATTACCCCGGTCAAAGGATCACTGTGCAATCAAATTACTGTTCGACTCCCTGGTGAGTATACAACCAAGTTGTCGTGTTGCATGCACTATAGAGGGTTAAAGGCATAATATCACGGTTGATTGACCTATATAATGGACACACAAATTTCGATCTGAGACTAATTACGCATGATTTGTTCACCCAAAAGTATTTATTTACTGATGTACTTATCCCCCAGCACTCAATAGTTATAAAACAAATGATATGTTATGTTAAATAAGGGAACGTTCCGCTATTTATCTTGTCTGTGTTGCATTACTATTCTAAGAAATAATTCGAGCAAACATTAGAGTTACTTCCCCTTTGAATGATATATTTAGAATCAGTCTATCGGGGAGGGGGCTGCATTGGAGATATGTCAGCGACACAGCGGTGGAAAGTTTTTTGAAAGTACAAACATGATTTTATGTATGTCAAGTAAATGCATTTTACAGTTATAGCTAAGAACTAGTCCAAAACAACCATACATATCTGTGATAGTATGCCTTTAACATTCACATCACCATCTCTTCCTGTCGGGTACACATTAATTATCTGATGGTTGAACAGAGGCAGCATCGAACTAAGTCACTTGCCCAACACCACAACTTGTTAACTTGTCGGGTGTCTCAGCGTGAGGCAGGATCGAATCCTAGATACTCTCAGGTTATGTCACCCATCCGACTACTCGCCGAGCCCGATGCTGCTTAACTTGCAACCTGAGTGGTCTACCATAAATACATAAAACCGGTATGAGTGCGTCTTATTTATGTGAAGTAATTTGTATGTAGCGTTTAGTTATTTAGACATACATTGGAATGGCTTACATCAACAGCACGGGTGTAAATACTTGTACTTGTACAATAGTTCAGTTAGGGTCAATCTTGACCCCCAACTAATGTTTTTTTTTATAGAAAATAAATGAAAAGCATTCTTAAACAGTAGTCAGTGTTTCTGATGAAATGCATCTCAAATAGTTTGTGTTTTACTATTCCTACCATTCCTTCTGTATTGTAATATAAGTGTGCACCGTTGTAATGTCAGTGAAGACATTTTAGTTCCCTAAAAAAAACACAATATTATTCTAAAATTGATGTATATATATATGTATATGTATGTATAT
>JAUTBV010110583.1:0-14369 GCA_032361325.1 Lepetodrilus fucensis
CCAGCCGGTGCTCGCAGGTTTACTGCAACATTCAGCACTACGGATGTTGCGGGTTTCCTCCTGCCTTAAACTGACAAAGTCGTGATGTTAGTGAAAGATTCTAGAAAGCAACTTTAAACCCCAATTAAAAATATTTAAAAAATAACTTTTTTAAATATCCTCTATTTAATCACTTGGTCAGTGTTAGTACATACCTGTAGGGTCCAGATTAATTACATCGTAATCTAGGACTTGTTTTTTTGCTTTCTCCTCAGAGTATCCTTTCGCCAGGAGGAAATGAGTGTAGTAGTCCTTCCAATGAATAAGACCTGAACATGATACAAACAACTGATGGCGCTACCAGTGCTGCAACAATTCATTAGAATCACTTGAGCCATTGAGACACATTACATGTGATTTTATATGAATAATTATGTCAAAATAATTGTAAAATACATACATTTATACTATTGAAAACAGACAGTTATAAACGGTAATTTAACTGACCAATTGCTTGTTAAAATGTACACTTATTGATCATATATATGTACACCTGTAGATATAATTATACAATCAGATATCAATATCATGTAACGGTCTCTGATATAATGCCTCACCGCTTACCAGACATTACTGTCAAATATTCGAGATAAGGCACTCTTTATCAGTTGTGGTCATATTACTACGATGGCAGTTAACCTTTGTTTTGGATGATTGTTCCAATGATGCAGATGTTCCACTTAACGATCAGATTTTAACATTGAAAACGGAAGCGTCCAACTGGTTCAATGCATTACAGGATCAAACTATAATCGATTTTCAATAGATTGTAACTTTCTGATTATCAATCAGATTTTTCTTTAGCCGACATTTAGCCCTAGACACTACACTCCTCAAAACAAAACTAGACAAGGCCCCGAGATTACTAAACTCAGAATTTTGTTCATAAAACGTCATGTGACGTCATAGCCCTAGACTCAGCATACTCAGGCTATGATGTCACATGACGTTTTATGAATAAAATTCTGAGTTGAGTATGAAATTATTCTCAGAAAGTTTCGTAATCTCGGGGCAAGGACTAAAGTACCAAAGTGGGTCTTGGAGACTCGTTGGATAGGTTGACCATGTTGACTAGGCATTAACGGCTGGGTACTGAGAAATGCGATCGTCAAGCGACAGTAACATACCATTGTTGTCTGTATCAAGATGCAAAAAGATTTCTTCATTCTCCCTCACAGCCTCATCAAAATGTTCTTCCATTTTCAACAAGATCCACGCCTCCATTTCTGCTTCACTCATGTGCCCATTGTTGTCAGAATCCACCCTGGTGACAAAATAAAAAGTGGACTGGTGAAAATTTACCTTCACCAACTTAGTTACTTATTTCTTGTCCAACCGTCACTGGAATAGAAATAGTACACATCAACTCTATCTTTTCACTGTAGTGTCTAGGGCAAAGAGCTTGATGCACTGGGTAGCCTAGCTCAAGATTTCTCTACCCATATGTGGCCATAAGCGATACTCATTGGGTAATCGCTAGCTGTTTCTGATGACCATAAGAAACTTTTTTATAATTACATATGGTTACCTGACCATATCTATATAAAAAGAAGTCTCTTATGGACAGCAGAAATGGCTAGAGGAATCTCAAGCTAGGTAATCGTGTGAAGGAGAAACCTCACTGATATATAGAGAATTCTTTCAGTGATGATGTGTCAATAAAAATTATCACAATGCATTAACATTAAATGCCAGCAGAATTAACACATAAATGAATGTATAATATAATAATAGTAATGTGTAACAAAGTTAGGATAATAGTATATCACTTACCTTCTAAGTATATCTTTAAGCTTCGCATCAGCAGTTTTACTATCTAATTCAATCTGTTCATGATTTCCCAAAAATAGCTCCTTATGATACTCCTTATTTAAATGTCCATCCTGTTCCATTTTCACAGCATCCATATGATCAACTGGTTTTAATTTATCAATAGATAAGCTAGCATCCTTTTTAATGCTCTTTAATGTTTCAAATTTCAAATCATGTTTATTAATATTATGATCACTTTCTAAAGGGCCAAGGTTATTAGATTCAATTGCATCGTCAGCTTTTACTGGAACGCCCTCGTCAGCTCCCACATGATTGCCTTTAGACCCATCTAAAACTGGCTTGCCACATCCATTTACAAAAAGCAAAGTAAAACACAACAATCCAGCTGAAAATTGACACAACATATTTTTACTCGGTTTCAAATATTTACTCTTCATCGTCATTAAGTTGTTTTGTTTCTTTTTCAGATTAGACTTATGACGTTGTCAATGCTTCACATTTGCAATTAAATTTAGCTTGCAACCATTTGTTTACTGAAACTACGTTGTCATAAAACGACAGGAAATAGTTTACAACATGTTGGCCATCTCATGTATATATTTTCAGTTGCAATCGATCAACCCTATTTTCCAAAATAGACAAGCTTTTTCCTCTTATCTTGGGAAAGTTCAAATGAATAGTAGGTAAGAAAGAATCAAGAACGTCGATGCTAAACTGAACCGGTTTCAGTGTCATATCCAAGACATTTCACTACAATTCTTTGCAGTGATCGTTCCACCTTAGACAACATAAATCGTTGATAAAAAAAGGTTTTTATCATCAAATCAAATAATTATTATGTTATATTGACACTGACACATATATATTACAGTAAAATATAATTTTTAATATATATTTCCCATTACGGTTCATGTGCAATAATGACCCACTTTGACACATTTCCCGATCGAGGCGCGCAAGAATACAGTGCGTCATCATCACAGAAAAGATGGCGGAGAGCGTGGTGAATCCTCTAACAGTTCATGGCGTTAGAAGAGTGAAATTAACATTAGATAATGTAGTAATTCCGGATGAAAAACTTTCAGAAACACCGTCCATGCAAGATGGACTTGATGTTGATACCGAAACAGATCTCAGAATCTTGGGATGCGAGCTTATCCAGACATCCGGAATCCTGCTCAAGCTTCCACAGGTTTGATCATCATGGCAGCCATTTTGTCTTTTGAATTCCTCAATATTACTCGCATATTATTTGTTTTAGTCCTCATCGGCAATACTGTTACATATCAGAATAAAGAATTGTATAATATCAATGTTTAATTTTTCACTTTCAGGTTGCCATGGCATCTGGTCAAGTCTTGTTTCAACGATTTTACTACTCAAAATCATACGTGAAACACAACATGGAGGTGAGTCGGACGTTTCTATTTTTATCTAGCCATAGTATAATTGTGTAGTCTACCTTGATTGTAACGGCCCCATATTGTAACAAGGGCATGGTTTTCTTCATTCTGAAGCAAACTATGAAACTATATATAATTTCATTGTTATCTTATTTCAACTATACCTATTGATGAATCGTATTGAATTGTTTCTAAATTCATATTATTTTCGGACACTTGCCACTTATAATGCAGGGTTAACGAATAACACTTGCCTGGGCAATTTCTCCCAATGCTAAAGCTATCTTACATTAGTTATTTGTATCAATATTCGGGCGAGTAGGTTTTAAAGTTAATTATTCCGGAGGCCAGATAACTCGTCTGGACCAAGACAGCTTCGCTTTGAGTCCTGAAACATATCGTTGTCTCAGATGGGTTTCTAGAAAATAACTAGGCCCATGGATTTTAAGAAAACAAACTGTAGATAACGATAGAGTTGATGTGACACATTTGTTTATTAAGTCTTTATTATTAATTCCTTAGAAGATGTACAACAACAAAACAACGTTTGCAGGCTAATATTATTTAATTGTTTATTATTTACTCGTTGCGAGTGTTGTTGCTACGATAAAGTTGTTCAGTTTGCAATTATTCCAGTGGAAACTATAATTAACGTTCAATGAATCTGCAATTAATTAATTCGACATGACACATCGTTTCCGGACGTTTGGCATGAGGTGGGACTTTTCAATACCCACAAAACACTTTCATGAATTTAGGTGATAATACTTTAATTGATAAACCACACTCTCAAATCAGATACAAGATTGTTCTTGTTTCAGCGGAAACTATCGTTATTCAATGAATCAGCAATTAATCAATTCGGAAGTTTTGGCATGAGGTGTGACTTTTAAATACCAACAACAACAATTTCATTTATTTAGTACAGCTCGTCTTGCCCAGGCCGAGTTGTCTGACATTCATTATTCCTGGTAATGGCTCTGCATATGTGCAATGAAAGAATGTATTCTATTTATTGTCAGAATTACATGTGCAAGTCCTGTTAATAGCATACTCATTATCGTTAGATAAGACACATTGGCCTCATGATTGCTTATTTTGGCAACAGTATAAAACTAACTTCATACTATTTTCTCCCAGACAACTTACCATGATTTATCATTTTGCAAAGGTGTCCTGCAGATGGAGGTATTTTATGTTTATCTTGATCTGGAATCAGAATAAATTCCATATTGTTTTCTACAGGTTGTAGCAATGGCCTGTGTCAACTTGGCCTCCAAAATTGAAGAATCACCACGAAGAATTAGAGATGTCATCAATGTCTTTCATCACATCAAGCAAGTTAGAAGTGGCAGGTGTGTATGAGAAATATGCAGTTGTCAAACAGACAGAACTATCAACCTACATTTTTTTCTATTCAATCCATGTCATTTTATGCTTGACAAAATGTTCTGATTTTTCACAAACTGCCATTCAATTAATGTACCAGAAATGCTTTAGTTTTTATTTAGGTCGTACAAGAAAGGTAAATGCAAGGTTGCATACTGTAGTATCTTTATTTTGTACTGTAATGTAGGTCTTGCGTAAATTTGACAGTAATGTGTAATATTTTCAATGTGAAGTTGTTTAATTGCAGACCAATAATATTTGACAATCAATAAATAAAAATTAGAGCTATGAATCTTTGCTATCGGCAATAATTTTGCTCATACAACCCTTGTTATTTATTGTTGTTCATAGGTTAAATATTCCCACATCAATGTTAAGCACTAATTCAATAAATCACATTTTTATGATTTTGCTATGATAAATTTTGCATTGTAACAAAGATGGGTGCAAGGATAGCACTTTAAAACATATTTGCCCAAATAATGATATAAATAACCAAACATTCAATTTCTACTAGCCCATACATAACATTAGGAGAACAAAATCAGGCCATCGGGTGAGTGGGAACTTGTAACCATGGGGGTGGGAAAACACAAAACTAGTGCAAAACTGCACCTTTTCGGAAGTAGCCTGGCTGAGAACAAGAGAGAAAAAAAAATCGATGGATATATGACAAATCTTTAGCACAGTTTACTGAAATGTGTGTAATGTGCATGTTTCATGTATAAAAGTTGACTGTCCAGTAGTACTGTAAGTCTGGATGGTTTGTGAATTCTATGTAAATTGTATCACCATAACTTCAAGTATATTTCTGATGATTCAAATGGCCAATAAAAGGCATTAAATATGCATATAAATTTAAATGTTGAGTTATTCATATATAATTTTTAATTTAAATGTTAAGTTATTCATATATAATTTTAAATTTAAATATTAATTATGCATATCATTTTCAATGTTACAATGACAAGGACAACAAAATCTCCCTATCTAATTTCTTTTGAAGAGTTTGATAGGTTAGTGTAACAGGCTACAAGTAGGCAATAATCCTAAATCTTTTTTTTTTTTTCTCTGCGGCAGCGACCATTTTCATAATCTATGCTGTTGTGCTTACACTATAGTCCGGTGTGCAGTTATCATCTTTGCCTACCCGTCAAGGATATTTCTGTGACAAAATTGTGGTTATGCTCTCCCATCATCTTAATCTGAATGTCCTATCACTGAAATACTGTGGACAACTGCATACAACACAGTTTGAGAATTTCCTCATTTGAGATGAAGCTCCGCTCTTGCATCCAGTTTACATTACATGGTATGTAAGCATCAATATGTTGCCTTATTGTTGGTAAAACAAACCATTTAGTGATTAGGCGTGTGCATTTGGCTGAATTCATATAGTGTCAATAGTTTTGGGAACATCTTATGATATTGGTACAATTAATTGTACGCTTTTCAGTGGGAATTTTTAATATGTATTTTGTTTTTAATCCTTCACCAATATTGGAATATGTATTTCTGAAATGATAAATTTCACCTATTTTATCAATCTTGACATGTCAACTTGAGACCTATGTGGTCTATTTTTCCTGAATCCCATAATTGACATACGTCATTTTTTCTTTCGCTGCCTGCACAGCTGATGGAAGACCAAAGGCATGTGGATGAGTCTGGTGGTGTTGACACGAGCCTCACGACTCACGACACCCACCCAGCCACTTGCTCGTAAATAAAATGGTTTGTATGGTCAAGATAACCTATAGTGGTCTCAAAACAAAATGAACGAGAAAAACATTTTATCCTGTTTATCATCTACATGACTTGTAATCTTGTTATTGTATTGAGGATTAAAATGTGCATATTTAATCATTGATACTTTTCCAGATTGTCTAGACTAGAGAGTGAAAGTTCATTACATTTCTGTCTGCTGGAGGAAACTGGAACTGTTCAGCAAAATATTAAACTCATTTTGATCAATTGAGCTGGGGAAGGTTGTGTTAAGACTTCAGCAGTACAGTTAGGGTCAGATGTATAGTCGCAATGAGATATTTTTGATTAGTTATTGGATGAAATATCCAAATGGATTTTTGTATCAACATTTAAGTGTACACTGCAATTCATGTTATATTGATTGTTAACTGCATAGTTTATTTCATAGTGTTAATAGTTGTGTGTTTTCCTCTTCTAGTGTAAAAATATGCATATAGTAGGTTTGTGAATGCCATCTAAATTGATCTTGAAGAATGGAAGAGGCAGAGGTATGAGAAGAATGAAGTGACTCGCAAGAACTGGGCAAAGTGTCTTCATCGCAGCTCACAGATCAAATACACAAAGCCATGTAATACCAGGTTCACTGTAATGACTCTTGCGGTCTTATTCCAGATAGTGAAACATCCCATATCAATGGCAGAATGCCATATATTTTTACTTGGTTAATCAAAATTGTCCTACAATTAGGTTTTCTTTCACTATTTGGCGATGTAATAAAATGAATTCTTTCTACATTCTGATAATGACATACATTGTATGATACAAAATGATAAAGAGGTTGGGGGAATCTTATTTGCTTTTAATATTGCATCAACGGTTTATTGTGTTCTTAATTTCACATGATCAGTCTTTATTTTGTATCCATACTTAATAAGTACTGAAATAATCCATTCAAAATACTACCATATTTACAGTAATCTTTTCATTTTAGCTTACTTTGAATGGTGTCAAATATTCTCAAGGCAAGTAATGATATATACACCAAAAGCAAATGTTCATTGATGGCCATGAGAAGTTTTGTTAGTGATAAGTCAACCATTTTTGTGGTGTGCATATGACTAACAGGAACGTACATTGCTTGCATTTCAGAACAAATTTTGGTGTTGTTTTTTTTTTCTCCCATCTATTCACATCTTGTAAAATATAACTGTTGTTTGCATGATTTATAAATAACAACGTTGTTGATGTACAAGTAAATCGTGACACTGATGTGTAACTAACCCTGAAGTCATTCAAAAGTCAATGTATGTGGATGCAATGTCATTTCAACTTTGCTCCTCTGCATAGTGATGGTTCTCTACAGATGAAAGACTTGGACAAGATCAAGGTCTTGTTGGTTGTCATCCCATTATTGTCAAATATAACACAATCACATACATATGTTTTCAAAACACCAGTATTGCATCAAAATAAATATTAATGTGATATTGTAATATTCAAAACATTGCACAAAGCAGTGATTGAAACTAACTATAATACTTATATAGCCTGAATAGTGATACAAATAACAAATGGTATGAATTTCTGCCATTGCAAGAAATGGCCCGGGCTAGAGGACTGGTGTTAATTTCAATCCCTAATGGCATATCGAGTTCAAATTGTGTATGTTTCGTGATCATGCAGACTACCAGTAAAGCCATAGTTATTTGATTCCTAGGTTTACAGATTTGTCTGATTATTTTGGCGTGTGCAGTCAGACAAAAATATAAATAGATAACATTTTATGTTTTGGCCAGTCAGTTGGGCCCAATAATTGATCATTATTGCTGGCAATAGGTGTTATTAACACTGTACATTTAATGTACTCCAGGGTTAGAACTTTAAAACATACTCGCCTGAATAATGATATAAATAACAAAACATGAAATTTTTACTAGCATGTAGGATATATTTAACATCGGGCGAAATGGATCAAGCTGCCTGGCGAGTGGGAACTTAAGAATGCATAACAGGGGTAGAAGTAGGTGTAGATAGCCAGGAGGGCACTCTATTTTGGAAACCATAGAGTGCTCTCCTAAACATCTAAGGGCTCTTAATTTTAATGAAATTTTTAAATTGTAATAATAATAATAAAAATGCTGAACCTTTCCAAGGTGACGTCAAGCCGATTCTTGTATTTACAAGAGGAACTCAATTGAGATGAGGGTGTGTGCTTATCGTATATGGCGTTATAAACTTTGATATATGTATGTATTTAACAGTATATAAAAAACAAAAACATAACAAGACTTGAAAATCCAGAGGGTCAAAAGGGCACGCCATAAGTTGAGCGTTCCCGACAACAGTTTTAAGTGCCTTTGGCCTGTGGGCAGGCGTTATTTCTACCCCTGTATAATTATTTTGAACCAAATACAGTAGTAATAATTCGAACAAGAGAAATTACTTTACAAAACATAACGAAAATTGAAAATGATCTGTTCGTTTTAATTGGGGACCAACTATGTTGATTTATTAGACTTGTTCCTCCACCATTTATTATATTAAAAAAATCTGAAGCCCAATACACTGTTGTGGAATTAATATAATAATAACTTTATATTTTCTAAAATGGGTTGGTGGATCCATAAACCAGGCAATCAAATTACTGTCGCCTAACAATTCTTTACAGTAAGAGTATTCCCTCGCTAACAGTATGAATGCAAAATGAGTATTTCAATTCATATGTAGATCGACAAGATGATTGATGAATTCCCTGATTATGTGGCAAGTTGTTTATCAATAGCATCATGATAGATATGCCAGTTAAACTGGCTGTAATTGTATTTATTACAACTAACTGTTTCAACCCTGTAACAACATTCTGAAAATAGTTTTATCTTTACTTGGTAATATGTTGTGGAGAAGATGAAAATTTCACAACAATATTGATCCATAATTAGCAAGCATGCAGCATGAATAAAAATGGATCGTATTATTGGTTGTGTCCATATTTGTATTTACTTGTTGTATTTCATCTTCACTACGTTGTGTTAATGTAATTAATCAAAGTCTTCCATATGGTCCGCTCATTTTTCAGGCAGTCAGTTTGAACATATGAACAAGAGAATCCCTTGAAGAGGCGTGGATTCTTGCAAATATATATCTGTGTTGCATGTGAGAAATAATAATAGTGGGCATATGTAAAATCGCACTATCCTGCCATGGGGTCTCGGCAGAAATTACCTTTGTGATGCGATGTTGATAGGGTGCACCATCTGTAGAGTGGCAAATGCAGTTAACATCCTTGGTCTTGTCAGTACCAGCCGGTGCTAGCAAGTTTACTGCGCTATGGATGTTGATGGTTTCCTCCTGCCCTAAACCGACAAGTCGTGATATTAGTGACATAATCTAGAAAGCAACTAAACCGCAATTTAAAAATAATAAATTTATATTTGCCACATTCACCTTTTAATAACTGGCGACATTTAACAAATATTGATTTGATGTGCAGTCTACTGTGTAGGTACCGGCTAGTGCTAGCAGGACTATTGCAACATTCAGCGCTGCTGATAGTGCAGGTTTCCTCCTGGTATCAAATCCTTTAGTTACCAGGATATATTCATTGATTTTCATTAAAGATTGCCTTCATTAGCATGTAGGTGTCGCCGTGCATTTTCCATACATTCCCATCATTCTTATTTTAGAAGTGGGTGGGTGGTAGAAAGTTGGATGTGTTGGCCAAAGGTTCTGGGTTCAAATCCTGTCTCCAGAAGGCCTGGTTTCAATGTTCACAAAAGAGTGGCATTGCAGTTATCCTTGGTATGTTGGTACCAGACAGTCCTCTTGGGTTTACTGCAACAATCAGCGCTACAGATGTTGCTGGTTTCCTTTTGCACAAATGGGTGAAAGATTCCTGCAGCGACATTAAACTCTAGAATCACTCGCTCGCTCCGGCCCTAAACTGACAAGCCATGATATCAGTGAACGATTCTTGAAAGTGGGCCCTCCCCCTTTTTTTTTCTTGTCCTTTTTTTTCTATCTTTTGTTTTGTTTTCTCTTTTTTTTTTAAATAAAGAATTGACAACTCTTCATTTCTGCTATTTACTCTAGATACCAACAAATTCTGAATGATAATAGTATTAACCCTGAATAGGAAAATACAATTTACATTAGTTTTCTTTAATTTAATTTAATTTTTAAAGACAAAATGCAGCTGGATAAATATTTAGAGATTTTCTCTTGAAAATATATGGCTAACATTTCATCAATTGTCCATTGTTATTGTTTAATAATGAAAACCAGTTTCTGTCCTCGACTCTTCAGTTTGATCATACCCTTTGATCATAGGCTTTCTGCAACACGTTTTCCTGTGCAGCAACACGCAAACCATGATATGAATGAATCTTGAAAATATGGCTCTGTACACCCACAATATATTATACACATGCAATCTATGGCTTGTACTATTGTTCTGTAATGTTTAGTTGTGTAGATGATCAACAGTAGGTAATTTGTCGTGGAATTTCAAAATTTTAGAAACCGAGACCACTGAATTTACCTGACCTGTGCAGACAGCGATTAATTATTATGTTTGAATAATGAATTTAAGTCTGCTTGTCAGGGTGTGAGAGATGTATGGTGTTTTTCAGAATCATCCAGCCTTTGATTCTGGACCAAAACTACATCAACATTAAGAACCAAGTCATCAAGGCAGAAAGGCGCATCCTGAAAGAGCTAGGCTTCTGCGTTCATGTGAAACATCCACACAAAGTAGGCATAATGAAACAATCCATCTAAATATATTGTATTGATTTCAACCAGCACAGAAACTACTACTTCATTCCAATTACCTTTATAATTGTACCATAATTTTTATAAAGCAATGTTAAAAAGAGTGGTTGATTTCATGTTCATTTGTGTGTACTTATTTTTCAGATAATTGTGATGTACCTGCAAGTTCTGGACAGCGCTAACAATCGTCGATTAGTGCAGTGTGCATGGTAAGCATCAATTTGCCTCGTTGGTTTAATCCCTTGCTTAGGAACCGTCAACACATTTACCTTCTTACAGGACATTAAGAATGCCGAATTCTTGTGTGAATGATACAAATTCATCCTGGTAAGTTCCTCGTCCCTACTTTTAATGCCTATCTTTAACCAAGAGGTTAGAATATGGTATTAACATTCTATTCTTTTCCTTTTGCCTACCTCAGCATAGGTGGGTAGAAGTGTTGAATTGCATCACCAGCCATTGAATGAGCGACGTTGTTGTTCCCCCAAGCAAGCAACAACTTCATCTCGCCTGATGCCACCCCTCCCCACTCCATTCCTTGAAGAACACACCGATGGATCGTTACTTGTTTGGATGTTGCATTGTGAAGACCGCTGGACGAAGAAATAATGTGCTTAGATAAATCGCACCAGTGTGTGGGGAAATGTCGAAACAGAACCAACAGTTATTTGCTTGTTAAAGCGGTAAATACTAACTGTAAAGTTGGCATGTATTAAAGACAAGTAAAACTACAGGCAATAACTTGATTACAGTGTTCTAGTAATTGAGACTCTTTCAGATACTGTGTCTGGAGATGGACAATGGGACCTTGTTTGGCGGCAAGATCCTCCCGAGTAATGTGGAATGGCAGGTCTTGGTATAACTGTTTGCATATATACCAACATGTGGTAACACAAGTGTGGTCAGTCTGCCAGTTGTACAGGGCATACTGTGAAACTTAGTACGGTCATTTTCTGTATGCCATACTTTCAAGTTGACTTTTTGTTGGGGACTGGCTAGGGTAGATGAAGTTGGAAGCTTTTAGTCATTTCAAAAAACGATACATTTCTGTATCTCCCAAGTGAAATGCTAATGTGGAAAGAAACCATAATATATTTGAGAAGAGGTAAGATTAGTTCATGGTGATTTATGTAGTCAATGTTGTGGCATTTAAAGAAAAGTAGCTTGTGAGTTTGGACGGCTTGCCAGTGATGAATTTGTATCTGTTGAAAAATTTCCGGTTGTATTGACTATAATGAATTAACTGTTGTCTTCCCTGATACTAGCAAGGGGCCAATAATGTACAATGTGCATTTCAGGAACTACATGAATGACAGCTTCCGTACCAATGTGTTTATGAAGTACCAGCCAGAAGCAATTGCATGTGCCTGTATATATCTGGCTGCAAGGCAACTGCAGGTAAGCATCTACATGTACAGTAGACCTGGCATATAGCATACTAATTGGGACCGGCTATTTTTGTCCCGTCTTATGCGAAGTCTGTTATACACATTTATCAACCAATACCGGCTCTCACTAAATAACCAAAAAATATAGTTGTGAATTAATAAAGTGCTCACAATATAATGTCAGACCTGATCAGTATTTTGTGTACCTGTTTTGGAATGAACCATAAAATACAACTTTTTCAGGTTCCCATGCCAGAGAGTCCTCCATGGTATTCCTTGTTTGAAGTGGATGAATCCGACATAAGGGATATATGTATAGCTTTACTCAAGCTATACAATAGACCAAAGGTGGGTATTTTATGTTACAAGATGACTGGTCATTTGTACACTACTGAGCCACACACAATCTATGAATTTTGTGTCTCATGTAACGGGCTGGTCCCCCAGGCCCTTATTGGGTTGATTGGGGTGTGCTCGCCTAAAGATAAAATTAAGTAGGGTTTCAGTATTCCTTATGACCAATGTAATGTGGCCCCAAATCATTGAGACTGTACAAATAATGGGTGTTTTTCTTTCTTTTTTTCAGCCGAACTACGATGAACTGGAAAAGATAGTTGAGAAAGCCAAGAAAATTCAAGTTGAAGCCAAGAAGGCAAAAAGCCTCTCTGCCCAGTATGGAACTCCAAACTCTACGTCCAGACAAAGTAGGTGCCCTTGGTGTATTGGTGAAGGCAGGATCCACTTTCACTAGGCATTTCTATCACAATCATTGCAACTATTTATGGACATAGGAAATCTTGAGGATTTTTAGACTGCTGCAACTATTTTCAATGTGGAAACATTTTTACATTAGAAATTTCTTTACCAGTAGATTGAAATTGTAGCATATGATTAAACGATGCCTGTAGCAATGTGAAGCAGACTCGTTCATGATTGTTGTTGTCCATGTTTCAGATTCTCCCAAGAACATCAGTCCTAATCCTTGTGTGCTACCCGGTATGAAGAAAGTAATCCTGGACGATCATCATTCTGATGGAAGGTATGTTTGTCTAAAAGTAAAGTAATGCATTTATCCCTTTCCTTGCTGGATTAGGCACAGGGTTGTATGCCCAATATTTTATGTAAGCTTCTGTTAATGTTTTTGAATCTAAAGTGATAATACTGTTAAACGGTTTTATCTAGCAGCTAGCAATTTTCACGTTTTCACAAAATGTAAGAGAAAAAGACATTCACGATTTGTTAAATACACGTCCAAGTATGTCAAAATATTCTGGTACCCTACTCATTAAACTCCATATTCACTCACTGGGACCCTACTTAATGGAAGTTTATTTACATTGCAGCCATGGACGAAACCACAGCTTGAAGAAAAGGGGTCTCTCTGGTAGTGATCGAAGCATTTCCGACAGAAGCAGAAGCCGATCTCGCTCAAGGTAATGTAGCTACCTTATTCCTCTATTATTATTATATATTTTTTTTATTCATTCTACTTTTATGGTTACAGAATACACTTATTTATAACACATCACATATGGGTACATATAGATATAGCAATATGCAGGCAAATACACACATGCATGAGATTAGCATGAGAGCTATATAGACAACTATACTGGGTTGAAAGGTCATGTTTTTATGTTACATTTAGTATACTATGGAAGGATGACCAGAAACAATAAAAACTTGTATCTGCATTCTGTAAATGCTATACATTTTGTTGCAGAGTAATATAATTTTTTGTCTTTCTGTAAATGTCAGGGCGGGATGTAGCGCAGTGGTAGAGTGACTTCGGAGCCAAAGGTTCCAGGTTCAAATCCCGCCCAGGGGGCCTGGCATCAATGTTCGCGAAAGTTACATTTCTGACGCGATATTGATAGGATGCACTGACTGTAGAGTGGCA
>JAUTBV010110594.1:0-14367 GCA_032361325.1 Lepetodrilus fucensis
TACAGTGGAAAATACCATTTACAACCAATCCAGGGCCAGAAATCCCATCTATGCTGTACTGACTTGGGTACGAAAACCTCCGTCTGGCGGGAAATTCAAATAATTTAGTGGTTTATAACCTATATCTCCAGTATATTGTCTTTTCACACATGGTTCAAGTAAAAGCATGAGTGCAGTGTTCAGGATGTTGCAGACACTGTGATATAAGTGAAATAATATTGAAATCGACTCTAAACCCCAATTCTCCCTCTCCCTCCCCCAAATAAAATACTACTACTTTTGTATGGGTGAAAGATTCGGTCTACGGTATATGTGAAAATTTAGCTTGTAAAGACTCACACACCATGGAAATCATGCTGGTAACTAATATAATCTATTTGATGTGATGTTCTGAACTATAGATGAAGAGGCAGCCAATGCAAAGAAACCTCGACCCATCAGCCCAGCGGAGATAACTGAAGACGATTTTAGGTTCATGATAAAGATGCATAAAAAGAGAAAAGCTGAAGGGGAGGTAAGCTGGTTATATTGTTAGGAAAGTAATATAGAAATTCGGCTAGCTGTGTAATCGCTCACTTAGATTTACTGACATATGTCAGCGAGGAACTTTCAGAATCGCCATGGCAAATCAAGCAATCTAGCTGCTGGAAGTAACATTCTGAGATATGCCAAGCCAAACAGCGATATTTTTTATAATTACATGCATTATTAAAAAAGTTTCTTTTGAATCAATATTAAATATAATGTCTCTGTTGACAGGACCTGCCCGAACTAGATACACAAAACATCACTCTCCACGATATCCTGGCAAGATGCCAGGCGAACAAGAAGACGACTACCAAATCTTCTCCTACCATAGGTTGGTGTCTGTATAGTTAGTCGTGTATTGGCTAACAATTTCTACTGCAACGAAAAGCACTGATTCAATCACAAGTATGGTTAGCCCTAATGTTGATGCTGGCTTATATTATCAAAGAAAAATTTACAAAGTTCAAAAATATATTTTGATGCACACATAAAATCATTAACAAACAAAACTGACAGCTTTCTAAATTATTTTCTCCCATATTAAAGAAATGTTGCCACAACTACTATTCTTCAGTTTGATTACTGCTGATTTTTCAAAGATGAGATTCTGAAGCTCAATTGATAATGAAACATTCATATTGTACTGAAACAAGACTGAAACATTTTTTGTTATTATTTTTCCATATAATGTTTCCATGAGTACATTTCAGTGTCCTGTTTCAATAGAATGACCGTAGCACTGTTAGATTTTTATTTCATTTTTACTATGCAACCATCTATTGGCATTTTGACTGTGATATGATCCTTCTGTTTAACAGGGGACTATTTCCCCCATATGAAATAAATGCTGCATGAAATACATTTTGTGGAGTTTGATACTGACACGCTCTTGTTTAATATCATCCAGCAGGTGGCACTCCAGCAGCTCAAACGTCGCCCATTTTGAAGAAGAAAATCAAAGGCAAGGAACGTGACGAGAAGAAAGCCAAGAAGAAGATAAAAATCGAGCCTATGGACCCCAACAGCATGGACATAGCAGTTGCCTCCCCTACCATGCAGCCCACGGCGACGTCGCTCGATGCTCCGACAGACATGCTGACCAGAGAGCACGATGTCGTGCCAGACTTTCCTCTGCCCGAGTGAGCATTTGAATTTTTTTAATTATATATTTACGAGTATCGTCATGTGACGGGTATTATGTGGCTGTCCTTGACTATTCTTGCTATTTCTATTTGATGGATGATGGATGTACACAGATATTGATGTGAAGTATCTCTCTTCCAGCACTGGACCAGCTAAGCTGGAAAGTTTCTTCAGTTTGGTTCGAGATATGATTTCCGATTTTCCTGATCAGAAGGTTACGACACCAAAGGTAAAGTATGCCATTATAAAAATTAATTTGAATGTTCGTTGTTTAAAAAAAATAATTTCTGTATTTTTCACAATCTTTTCACAGGTACACGTCAAACAATTCCCAGTATACATGAATACAGATCATACGATAGTAGAAAATAAACATTGTAAAATAATGTCCCATCCTCCAAAATATTTTGGAAGATTGTTAATCGAACACCCCTCTTGTTTCTATTCAGTTGGAAGAGCGGGTACGAGAGTGGCAGGATTCCCCGTCCAGCTCGCTCAACTCGTGGTTTCCAGGGCAACCGTCGTGGGTCAACTGTGTGGCCTCCGCTCTCAAGTTTCTCTCAGGAGACGTGCTGGGTTCGTATTTAACTCTGTCCAGAAGAAATGCATACTATTTAAATATATGTCGTGAAGTTTGAGATAGAAAGTGCAAAATATGTTGATTTGGGTGATTAGGAGTCAATGTTTTGTTAGGAGTCATATGTTAAATTAGCCCTCTCCCTGCTGGATTAGGCAAAAGCACTGCTCATTAGGGCATCTCTGGTTGGCCAGCAGGGAGATGGTTAATAGTATAGTTAATAGTTAATAGGTTAATAGTCCTTGTTATCGATCATAAATGTTTCTCGTTTATTTTGTTTTGTTTTTTTAATATAAAATTCAATTCTGAATTCTATCTTTTGAGCATACCTATGTGTAAAATATCTTTCATTCATATTCATTTTACTTTCCACATCATCGTGCATGGGTGAAAGATGGATGTAAACCAATAACTCACTTATTTTCCACATTGCAATGATTGGGAATGCCTTGTTTTCTCTCTCTCTATTTTTCAAAGACTAAAATTGTTTATTACCCCAGCGTGCTGTTTCAAAGTGTGACATATCGAAACGTTATCCACATAGTATGTGGATATCATACAGACAATTGATTGTGATTACATAGAATGTGATTACCTTTGATCAAAAACATGTTCATTTTAGGCATACTTATTTCTTAAATTAAATAGGATATTACACAATGTTCTTGTGAAATACTTTTATTTGCACTCGCTGAAGGTTTTGCAATAAAAGTATTTCACTCGGGATATAAAGTTGATATTAAATAGAACATTGTGTAATATCATCTATGTATTTTTTTTATCCAATGTGGTTGAAATAACATTGTCGTCACAAATGGGTGAAAGAATCCCGCAGCGACGTTAAACTCAATATTCACTCACTCGTTGAAATGACATTGAAATGTAACACTGGTAAACTTCAGGCTTGTCGGTGGACAACTTCATTCCCTATCTGGACTACAAGGAACGAGCTCAGCAGTGGAAGTGGATTGGCGCAGGGAGGGACACTGACTCAGAGTTATCTCCCCTTTGTCTGCACTGGCTCAAGCACAAAGACAGCGTGTCAATAGATGGCGTTGAGTCAAGTCACGGATCACCGCCACCTCCCAGAGCGTTAGTATTTATAATTCTGACATTTGATTATTGAGGTAGTCATACAGGCATTCTATGTTTTTAATTCAAATATTAAATTAAAATCATTTTTCTTTTTTAAAATTTAAAATTTAAATTAAAAAAAAATTGATTTCAATTTCAATCAGTTTCAATTCAGAATTTATTTATGCAATGAAACAGTGCTAAAGTTATGTTCAACTTTTAAATACGAGCATTTTAGGGATTGCATGTAGTCTACTATTGTTATGGTAATCCATTATTATTGTGACTTTAAATTTTCAGGAAGACAGCATTTGTTGTACGTCCGACTAGTCATGAAGAGAAAAATACATTCCAGGAACAGGTGGGTAATACCAGCTTGATGAGATTTACTAGAAAATTGATTGAATAACATATTTATTTCATTATTAACTTATTAGTGAAAGAATCTAGAAAGTTACTCTTAACAAAAAATACAGTCAGACCCCGATATAACGGTCTCCGTTATCACGGTTTCTCCGCTTACTGGTCAACTTTTAACCTGTACGGATTTCCTACTATATACTTTAAATCAATGAATGATTGATCCGATGATCCGGTTGTTTCGCTTACCGGTCAGATTTTAACAAAAACAAAAGTGTCTGGTATAACGGGGTCTGACTATTAACTTTAAAAATTATTATAAAATTCAGCCATTGTGTCGTGATGTTTTCAGGAGAAGAGGCGGTTTGATAATCCCCACAAAGCGTTCATCTACCGGCTGCATGGCTACGAGTCTGTGGTTGGCCCGGTGAAGGGTGTGTACAACAAGGACAACGCCATGAACAAGGCCAGGGAGCACGCCCTCCTGGTGTCCGACAGGCCGGCCTTTGTCACGATCCTCACTTTAGGTGGGTGCAGCGTCCAGCGACAGGGAAGTAGTGCATTGGTGGTCGCAGAGTAGTAGGCCTGGGTCACCATCCTGATATTATGCGAGTGCAGCGTCCAGTGAGGGTGTAGGGTGGGTGTAGTCCCACGGCTTGAATGCTGGTATTTGATTATCAGATGGCACGAGCTTAAGACATTCAAGGCAATTTTCCCCGATCGATTTCATGTCGGAAGATATATAATAAATAAATAAATAACATGAATATATTGAAAGCCAGTGACACATGTGAACAATCTAGCTTGTTCACCAGTATACTTGTGTAGACCAATCAAATGTACAAATCAAATGCTCAGCATTAAAGGGGTAAAGCAAGGACTGGCCAGCTCGGAGTCCGTATACTGTGTCTGAGTGGGGTATCATTGTACTATCTGCGACATGATATTCTAAGTGAACTAGCACTATAAAAACTGGTGGAAATCCAGACTAGTCAAGTAGTACATATGCATGCAAGTCATGATATTAGTGAAAGATTCTAGAAAGTGACTTTAAACCCAAACCAACCAACCAAAAATATGTTTGACCATGTGGACTATATCAATAAATCATGATTGTATTTTTTAATGCTTACTTTCTTTTTTTGTTGTTGACAGTTCGTGATGCTGCTGCCAGACTGCCAAATGGCGAGGGTACGAGAGGAGATATTTGTGAACTGCTGAAAGATTCTCAATTCCTTGCTCCTGGAGTCACAGATACTCAGGCAAATACAGAAAATAAATTACTTTCTTTTCAATTTAGTTAAATGTTTGGGTATTTTTTAGTTTTTAGTATTTTGTATAATTGTACCAAATAAATTAAAAGATTATCATGCAGACATGACAATTTTCCACGAATCTGCAGACATCTGATTTAATTTTTCAGGTGTTCGATTTATTTGCCCTGGACGTTGCTTGGGGCCAGACCCCAGGTTTGTTTTCTGCTGAAATCATGATTGTCTGTTGTCTGAACAATGGTATTACGACTTCCAGGTGAACACGGTTGTGAGTGGTGCCTTGGATCGTCTTCATTCCGAGAAGGATCCGTGTGTCAAGTATGATGTTAACCGGAAGCTCTGGATCTACCTGCATCGGAACAGGACAGAGGACGAATTTGGTAATATTCCCACACTAATTGCAGTTTGACATGATATGCAATGACATCCCTTATTTGGTAAATTATGGCAGCAATTACTTTATGGAATGGGCGGGATGTAGCGCAGTGGTAGAATGTTGGACTTCGGAGCCAAAGGTTCCAGGTTCACATCCCGTCCTTTTTGCCTGTGATTAATTTTTGTCCCTTGTTTTCCAGAACGGATACATCAAGCACAAGGTGCTGCTGTTAAAGCTAAGAAATCTCTCCAAAAACCAAAGACTGCTAAAACAGTAAGCCATGTACATTATCATATACCTGTTGCTCATGAAAGCATTCTTTTACATATTTCTTTACAGAATTTGGAACTGTATACTGTACTTGACCTCGTCGTAAATGGGTGAAAGATTCCCGCAGTGACGTTAAACTCCATATTCACTCACTGTACTTGACCATGAATTAGGATGCAATTTTGTGAATAGTTATTGAGTGAAAATCTTACATGAGTGAAAGTATATTTTTTATATAATTAATTTGTAGTTTGCTTTACTTACCCTGTAAAATATATATGAGAAGAGAAAATTGAATGATTACCATGCAATTACATTGTTAATATTTATTTTTTAGATTTATTGTTTGAATTTCTTGATAATAAATGGTCCGGCACTCTACCAATTGTCTATTTCAGATTTCATATTAGTCCAAATGTCTATTTTAGATGCCATATCAGTCCAAATATCTATTTCAGATGCCATATCAGTCCAAATGTCTATTTCAGATGCCATATAGACCAAATGTCTGTTTCAGATTAAAGATGCCATATCAGCTCAGGCGACCCCACGGCCTTCGGTGCCGACATCGCTAACCGGCGACAGTGCCATCAACCTGGACGACCTGACATCGCTACAGACCCAGACCCTCACCGGTCCCGCGGCCCTCCACAGCCCCAAGTCCCTCGCCCAGGTGCCGTTCTCCCGCACCCCCCACTCTAGTCCCAAGCAGCAGACCGCCTCGCCCAAACACGCCAACCTCAACCTAAACATGACATCCAGTGCCGCGCTGTCTGCGTCGCTCGCCCAGTCCCCACTCAAGAACCCCGCCACCGCCCACCTCCTGCAATCTCAAGCCCTCGGTCAGCCGGCCTCATCCACGACGGCGAAACCCGCGGGGTCGGGTCTGATTGCGACCCCCGTCGTTGGGGCGTCTCCGTCCATGCCTCAAGGAAAGCAGGACGGCGCAGGTCGAAAGGTTGCAGCATTGACTGTCCTTCAGCAGCAGGCGCTCCTGCGTCAAGCCTCGTTGACCGCCGGTCAGTCCATACCGCAGGGTGTGTCCATGACCACCAAGGGGGAGATGGTTCTTCAGCGCCCCCCGATCATGCATCAAACGGCCGCGGGTCAAGCCGCTCAGGTCCCCAGTGCTTCGAAGCTGATCTGTCTGGCGTCGGCGACAGGCGGGGTCACGTCAGTGGCGACGTCGATGGCCAGCGCGGACAGTCAGACGGTGGCCAGACTCATCCAGCAGGTGTCTGGGCAGCAGATGGTGTCGGTCAGCAATCTCCTGGCAGCGGGCGGTGCAGGTGGTGCCAGGATACACGGCGGCCCGACCACCACCATAAAAATACAAGGTGAGCTCCAAGAGGTCGACATCATAAGTTAATGTTATAGCAGGGGTGGGAACTTACCTTTACAATCCACTACACTGTACATAAATGATGCTGCTGATGCCATGTCAGTGATTCAAACCCCAGTTACAGATGTTTAGTATGGTAGTTGTTGTTCCCCTGCTTGGCACTCAGCATTAAAAGTTGTAAATTAAGTACTTATCAGCTTGGAGTCAATTTAGAGTTTGGAATCCATGTTGTAACTGTCTGGATATTACAGTGAGCAAGGACTATTAAAACTGGTAATCAAGCCCTGATATTATGAAATGTATTTAGTACAAACTCGTGCTCAAATCAAGATTTTATTCACAAACCCCATAGAAAGTTTGAGCTTTAGCATGAAATTGTCCTCAAAATGTTTCATAATCTCAGGATCAGATCTATTTGCAAACAGGGTATGTTTACACAAAACATCCAAGCTATGAAATGAGCGAAATAATTGTGAAAGATGCTCTAAAAGCCAATTCAACTAACCAACCAGTCGTGTACTAAACCTGTATTTCTCTGTCATGCCTACAGGGCGCAGCATAGTTCAGCCTGTGGGAGGAGGGAAGCCCATCCAGTTCAGCGGCAAACCTCTCACCCAGGCCAAGGGTCTGATGCAGCTGGGGGGTAAGGGCCAGCAGTCGCTAGGAGTCATCCAGACCCCCCAGGGAACACTGTCAGCCATTAGCATCATCCCCCAGACCATCACCTCCAATATGGTCACACTATCACAGCATCAGAAGAACATTGTAACCACTGGTGAGTGTCCATCTTGTTAACCCTCTCATTCTCCCTCTACCTGGTATATTAACCCACTCGCTGCTGGAGGTAACTCAATATGGCCTAAAGAGCTGTACCTATGCCTAATCCAGCAGTGAGGGGGATAATTGTCTAATTGTCCATCTTGTTATCCCCTTCCATGTTCTGTATGGGGGTGTCTGCTTGCTTTCAGCATGGAAAAGATTAGAATGGGTGGTAGCACAACAGTAGGACTTCAGAGCTTTGGCTCTGGGTTCAAATCCTGTTCAAATGTTCACGAAAGTTATCTTTCTGACATGATATTGATATGATGCCGTGGCAATACTGTTATCATCATTAGTCTGTCAGTACCAACCAGCGCTCACAGCTTTAATGCAACATTACAAAATAAAAATTAAAAAATAACCACAGAAATATTAAAAATAGAATTTAAATAAATAAATATATGAATAAATGTTTATAAAAAAAAAGGAATAAATGAAGGAAGAAATAAATAAATATATATTGAAAATTGTTGCATAATATTTCCTCTGCGATGAAAAACACCAATTCAATCTAATGTTGAACATTATTATATTAATGAATAAAATAGAATAATAACCAAAATAATGCTTATTTTTTTAAATTTAATTTTCCCCCTTGATGTACACACCAGGGTCGCCCATGATTGCACTGACGTCAGCGTCTGCTCTAGAGGTGTCGTCGTCCACTCCGCATCAGGCAGTGCCGTCATCCGGTCATCCACGAATGTCTATCATCACCCAGGCTGGACCAGTCACCTCGGCTCACAACGTCCATCTGGGAGGTCAGCCCAGAGTTGTGGCCCCTTCCCAGGGCGGCATCGTAGTCACTCATCTAAGTCCAGGGCTGTCACTCAAACCAGGTGAGTTGTTCTTTTAGTTTTATTTTATTCGTAGAATTCGTGTATGATTTATTTTTATTTTTATTAAACAGAATGGATTTTTTAAACTATTTAAAAAGATCCTTTTTTTTCAATTTAATTTTGTTTAGTTTATATTTCCTATGTGTAATTTCCTGTTATTGCCAATGATGATTGGGCTAAAGTTGAGGTCTATGATTATTTAATTGTTTATGTTATTAATTTTACAGGATTGGATGAGCCAAAGTTGAGCTCTGTTATTTACTGTATAGGTCATTGAGGATTGACAGGAGTGGGCAGGTCCAAAGTTGATCTGTTATTTTACTGTGTGTTATTGATGATTGACAGGAGTGGGCGGGGCTAAGATGATGTCTGCGGGACATGCGGGACTGGCTCAGCTGATCATGCAGCAAGCGCCTCAGGGGATGAAGACTGCCAGTGGTGAAATGGTCGGCGTCATGCCGAATGTGTCACAAGGTATGTCTTGTGTAAATAAATGTCATTGTGATATCTTGTTACCATTGATATTGATGAATTATATGTGCAAATCAAATAGTTTTGGGAAAAGTAAGGTTTACTAGAACATTCAGCACTGCTGATGTTACGGGTTTCCTCCTGATAAGCCGACAAGCTGTGATGTAAATGAAATAATCT
The DNA here is from genome assembly GCA_032361325.1 of Lepetodrilus fucensis. Taxonomy (NCBI): domain Eukaryota; kingdom Metazoa; phylum Mollusca; class Gastropoda; order Lepetellida; family Lepetodrilidae; genus Lepetodrilus; species Lepetodrilus fucensis. The sequence goes on from JAUTBV010110594.1 coordinate 9,254, forward strand.
TGAAAGCAACTCTAAACCCTAATTTAAAGAACACAAAACACAACAATCAGTATTAACCCCTTATCTGACATGTGTGGACATCTGATGGTATGTGAAAATGAATGCAACAAACTAAGAAATCTCAGAATTCTCAGAATTCTCCCCCATGTTTTTCTCAAATGTTTTAGTTTTGTATTTTCAATCCAGGTGTAACCGGAACTCCAATCCTTGTCAGCAATGCGGGAGGAAAAGCCGGTCAGAACATCCAAGTGGTACGCACAGTGCTGTCTCAGCAGGGAGCTGGGCTCAAACCCGGACAGGCAACCATCCTAATCTCCCAACCCTCCCTACAGCACGCCCCCAACACCATCCTGTCATCGTCCCAGATAATCCAGACGACCGCAGCGGGGGGCAAGTCGGGCCGGGGGTCCCCCAAAGGGAAACCGCAGCCCGTGTATGCTCGCATCATCACCCCACCCCCGGGGATGAAGCTAACGACTGTGGGGCCAGGACAGGCTATGGCCCAGCCTGGTCTTAACGTTATACAGACTGCTGTGGGGAAACTGCTGAACAATGTTAACACCACCACAGCTGGGGTGGGACTGCACCCAGTGACTGCAACGCTGTCCATGTCGGTGCAGTCGCCAGCAGCCGTCGTCGAGGCAACTGCTGAAAGTAGTTCCGGTAAGGCTGGGGAGGCCGACAAGAGTAAATAATATTTGTGTGTGAGACAAAGTAGTTCTGATCAACTGAAAGGAGCAATGCCTGATAACCACAGGAAAGTAGTTCTGATAAAGATGTCACATGTTTGTGGAAGTTGATGGTGCTCAAGACAAGGTAATTCTGATAAAGTGAGGGAAGCATGATGGCTGCTGAAAGTAGTTCCGTTAAAGGTGGAAGATGACAAGTTTGAAAGTAGTTCTGGTAACAGTGGAAGCTGACAAGGCTGAAAGTAGTTCCGGTAAAGGCGTTAGAAGCTGTCATGGCTGAATAATGTTGAAACGTCATCTGCAGCACAAAGACAAAGTAGTTCTGATCAAGTGAAAGTAATTCCAGTGTCGAGAGAGACCAAACAGTATTTGTGGTATCTTTGGTGTTGTCTGCATTGCCAAGACAAAGTAGTTCTGATCAAGTGTTGTTACCAATGTACTGACCCAGTCACCATAGCAACCCCAGAATACTGCAATTTGTTCCCCAACATTGTGACCTTAAATAATAAACGGTCACTTCATAGAGCTCACCGTGATTACGTCAGAAAATCAGGGATTGTGTTGGTCCGAAATTACAGGTGTTGCTTTGTGCCTGTATACACCAATATCCTTGCGCCAGGGGCCAGAGAACATTAATATTCTACATTCTACACTTTGTGTGTATCCACTATGTCATGTTACTGATGCTATGTATACCATACATAGATGGTATTAATGTACTTGACAATGTCCTAAAAACCAAGCTACCAAGTAAATCCATAAGATTTTCTTGTAATGTTGTCGCATCAATATGCTAATCCGAGTCCCTTTCCACAGAATGGTTATAGTGCTGTGAAAGTCTTAAATTTGCTGTGCATTATATATACTGGTCATTATCAGAAAACGACAATACATGTATTTAAAATAGGAAAAAATAGCAAAATTATTTTTCAAGAAAATATTTAAAAAAACTATGTTTATGACTAGAATGCCAGTGAATGCTAACACACACATATATTCAACAAAATTAATTAGGGGTATGTTGCCGTTTAAAATTCCTGCAGCGACGTTAAACTCCATATACTCACTTGCCGTTTTGGCCATATAATTTAGATTTATATTATTTCAACAACACAGAATTTCCAAATGTCTACAGGTTCCAGGTACTCTTCAAGAATGTTCAGACATTGGAAGAAGAATGGTGCCAGATTCCACAAGCCAAGTTCCGAAATTTGGTAGATAGCTTTGCCACAAAATATCTGCCGGTCCTTAATTTATTTTGTTGAGTATATAAAAAAGAAAACAAATACTATACATTATTGTAATTATGTTTTGCTACCATGATAATGCATAGTTATTTATCCTACCTTTCATGTCAGTTCCTTCTGTTTTTACAGATACATGTACTAGTAGTACAAATTTCCATATACCCCGCCTGGGAGGTTTACAAATAATTCACGTATTACCCGCTGCTATGACAACGGTGAGTGAATATGGAGTTTAACGTCGCTGCGGGAATTTTTCATATACATGTGTGTTGATTACTTTGTGTTTTTTATAACTGCAAAATGTTCTCGACTAGACTAGAAAATTACCATTTTGTGATAATGACCCATGTACAGTTGGTTATGACTAGTGCTACAATCATTCTTGTATTATCTTTACTTCTTTACTTATTTTGAATCTGCTCCAAACTTTAGTAAACAAATACATGATTAATTACAATGAATATTGATCGTCACGTATCGGCAAAAGATTCCTGCTGTGACTTCAAACAATCTCACTCGCAATGAATATTGATTATGAGCATCAGTTATCACAATCAGTCACAGTATGGAAACGAACTTTAAAACCTACTAGCCCGAATAGTGATACAAATAAAAAATGCTAGGAATTTCTGCTAGCCTTAGGATACCTTTAGCATTGGGAGAAATGGCCTGGGCTAGCAGGTTAGTGTTAATTTCTATACCTGTAGTATCAATTTAAGGCATGGAGGTATTTGGTAGTTCAACATTTGTGATAATGTTCCAGTAAGTCGGATCTGTTTCATTTGAAGTATGATACACCTTGATTTGCCTTGGAATATCTGAATATAGGCAGCAATCTCAGAAGTGTCACATGGTCTTGGATTTGTCATGTGACCTCGGATGTGTGTCATGTGACCTCAGATGTGTCATGTGACCTCAGATGTGTCATGTGGTCAGGTGGTACAGCTTAGATACGGTGTAGTTCATGTATACCATGTATACAGGTATGTGTGTGTGTGTGCGTATGCATGTGTGTGTGCATGTGTTTGTGAATGTGCATGTGCGCACAAACGTTAGTGTGTGTGTGTGTGTGTGTGTGCGTGTGTGTTTGTATTGTTATATATAATATGGATACACATGAGGAATTGAAAGCACTTAGAATAAAGAATTAACTACACACCCATCCCTGTCCCAACATTACCTGTAGCAGTAAGTGCTTGAACTGTTGACTTAGTCATGATTATTTTCTGTATGAAAACAGACATCTCTTTTATGTTTATATTAGTCCTCGTCACAGATACTGTTAGGGATTTTTCTTCTTCTCGCTTTTCTTTCTTGTTAGTCGCCTATGGGTGAAATATTCCCATTAATTCATTCTTTCTTATAAAAAATACTTTTTCGTAATTATTTTTCATTAAAGTGACTCATACACCAAAATCAAACTTGTAGAGCTGATGATCCTGCACCACATAATGTGATTGATTTCTTCCAAATAACCTCCTATTGATAAATATGCTCATTTTAAGTCGTTTATTTACATAACCTGTTAGGTGAACAGGACAATGCAATATTGACATGTGACTTCATCCAAGTTGTGCCATGTGTGAGAAACCCGTGCAATCCATGCAGAGAAGCCTGTGCTGAGAAGACCTCGCCAATTTCAAAACAAACGATTGTTTACATTCGCCAAGTAAAATAGAAATGAATTTTCGTGCATTTTCATCCCTGAAAGAGCAGATTCTTCCAAATATTGCCCTATATATAACATATAACCAATAACAAAAATGGGCATAGGTGAAATCCCCCAAGTGTATGAGTCGCTTTAACCAAAATCTTCAAAAATTAAAAAGAAATTGTCTCAAATGTCTGTGACAAGGATTATGTTTTTCATAAAGTGGTTACATTTCCAGAAATTGGTTGTTTACACATGAAAGTGCCAGAAATACGTTACACTATGGCAGATAATATTTTGTTTTGATTTGTAAGTTTGTCAATGAAGTGCAAGTCTAGCAAATCCATTGTTACCTCAATGTGTGAGCGTTCATATTCGTTTGACCTTCAAACATACCGTATTGCAATTTTAACATCATGTTAAATTTGATGGCCAAAGAATTTCTTTGCAATAGTCATGGGAACATACCAACATATTCTGGCCCCGAGATTATTAAACTTTTCTGAGTACGTTTTTGTGCTCAACTCGTGTGCTATGCTAAAAAACATGACGTTTTATGAACAAAATTCTGAATTGAGTATGAAATTGTGCTCAGAAAAGTTTCATAATCTCGGTGCCAGATAACAGGCATGGCAATAGAAAATTGTGATTTCAACGGATTAATCAACCCTGGACGAATAAATTACAGGTAGTGCATTTCTGCAGAAAATTGCCATATCTGAAATAGCAATTGCCGTAGATAAACGAGTTGCTAAACAATGCAGCATAAATTCTATTACTCTGTTTATTGCCTCTAATGTTACAACAGTTTTACTTGCAATATCATACTTCCTACGCAACCAATAATGAAGTATACCAAACAAATAAAAGTAATTGTTCAGTCTGCAAATATTATGGCTGTATCTTGCTGTTTCAAAGTATTTCTATAAGTTTTAGTGGAAATATAATTTTTTTCCGTTTTATTAAAACAGGTATTATTAACAGTCCATTTATCTGTCTTTCACAGAGTTATATATCAACATATCTAGGAAAGATGGATGAATCATTGATTTCAAGACTTGACTTTTATTTGATCGTTTTGAAAATTAGTTTGCTCAAGAATAAAATGGTTTAATTTAACTTTATTTAATGTAATTTGAAAAACTATTTTACATTGTTCATTATTCACATTGTTGCACACCATTCTGATCATTTATACAAGTTAGAGACTAGACGTTGATTGTAGAATTGTGATAGTTATTGTGAAAATCTACACTTTGTTTTTGGATGTATTTATACCAGTCCAGTCTTAGCTTTTGTATATTGGTCCCATTTGTACATAGAAGACCATTGTTGTACATTGCATTGTAAATATGTATACATATTATATATAGTATCATTTTCTGACTACCTTCTGTTATTGTGAAATAATGAAAAATGAAGATAATTTATGAAACAAGTTTTGAGTTGGTGTTTTTTATTTTTATTTATTTAATTATTATTATTATTATTTATTATTTGGGGGGGGGGGGGGGGGGGGGGGGGGGG
>JAUTBV010110605.1:0-14366 GCA_032361325.1 Lepetodrilus fucensis
GACAAAAGGCATAATCAACACTGTTGATTATGGTATCGTTAATACACAGTAGATAACCACCACGTATGTGGAATAATAGCCGTTTCTTTCTGCTACTTCAAAGTAATGACAGAATTCTATCTTGGCGGTGGTGTTTTTATTCCCGTATGATAGATGCTGTGAATAGATATGCCATTCAGTCATACTCACTACCTCTAAGATATTTCTGTTACCATTCCGCAGTTATACTTGAAACGTAACCCATTCATTTCTGTATATATCTCTTTACAATTCCAATGCATCATGTAAGAATATTGTATGACTGGGTTTGCCTATTTCACAGTTATACTTAAATTGAAACCATTTATTTCTTTACATATCTTTTTACAATTCCAATGCATCATGTAAGAATACTGTATGACTGCATGTGCCTATTTCACAGTTATACTTGAATTGAAACCATTTATTTCTATCAATTTCTTTCTACAATATCAATGCTACATATGAATACTGTATGACTGCATCGACATATTGATTTAATTTCCAAGGTATTGATTGTGTACAGAATAGAATGTCAATGATCTCTTAAACAATTGATCTGATTGCTACAAAGCCACACCAGCAAGGAGACCTAATCACTACGAACTCTGCTGTCTACTAACTACTACCTTTGCCGCCCAGGTATAACAGAATAATGCCGGCAGGGAGCTACCATCAATATTACTAGAAGTATTTCTGTCAAAACTATTCCAAGAAACCAAAGTTACTTTTCCCTCCCAAACTACGAGTTGCTCTTCGAAGCTTTGCCTCTGTGCCCGAGACGTGGATTTATGGATGAGTTTTCTTCCTCGTTAGAGGAGAGTTCTTCTGGTGGGAGGATGGAGGGATCGGAGTCAGTGTAATACTCTCCCAGTACTGTGAATCTCCTCCTGGTGTCTGTCCTGTCTTTATCATCAGTGGCTGTAGACTTGTAGCACTCGGACCTGGCTAGGCTTAGCTTATCTGTGCTAGCCAGCTTCTGTGCTGTTAACCGTATTCATGGAATATACAAGGTAAAGTCTTGTGTGTCGTAATGTGGGGGTGCAGTGTTAAATGTTAATACTTTTTTAGAAGATTTGATTAGCTGAAATTTAGATTTTTTTATATGTATTTTATTCAGGATGTAATCGATAGATTACAAGTTATTACAACTTAAAATGAAAACTGCTCCAAGAGAAGGGAAAGATGGGTACTATAATTTAGATTCTCTTTAATTGTTTTATTTTTATCATTATGAATTCATGTACTTTGTCTACTGAGAAAGACTAAACTATGATGTGTGTTTTGTGTGGATAGTATTCAATGAATTTTAGTTTGATTAGCGTATGACATTCTACTGACAATCACAGGTCCATTGAATCGGAATGTAATACAGTTATTTTTATTACATGCAATATATACATTTAATGTGTTATTATTTCATTAATTTTACAATGTTTCCAATATTTGTGTGAAATTACCATATTCAATTCATAACTGTTATTTTATAATAAACGGTAAACTTGGCATTAAATGAAGATCATATATCTCAATAGAGTGACATCAGTGATGTTATTAACAAATGTAATTATGCTTTTAGAAAAGTAATTGCAAAATGCAAACAAATTCACTACCGTAATATTGCACATCCAGCTTGATTGTAAGCCTAATTTTTGGAACCTTCTACAAATGTAACTCTGGGCACATGAACCACTTTTGTCTCTACAATAGTTTTAGATAACCATATTCTCAAGTATTGTCATGATAACTGTGTTTTATTCAATGGACTTATAATTACACTTGTAGCGGGTTCAGGAACTTTGACTTATATGGTAATCAATTGTAGCTGCAGCTGTTCTGTGCAATGGGCCCTAGGATCAGGTTTGGGTTTAGAAATGGCAATTGATAATGACAAACTGAATCCTTTCTTTTGTCGGAGATTTGTTAAGCTAACTGAGATGGATTATCAGTGTTAATGTTTGCAAATCTATATTTGTGTGAATGCCACATTCTGAGCATTCTCTATCAATAAGCCTATTGAGTATAATATGCTGCAGTGTTTCAACCACTATATGTCACCATAAAACAAAGAGTTGTGATAGGAATTTATTAATTTGTGCACAATAATTCATCAAAGATAGGTTTAGTTGGAATTATGAATGCTTTTAATTAAATTATCTGTCACAGTTATCAAATTTATTTGTCATTTCATCATATTGTATTAATCAGATTTTGCTAGTACATGTATTTTAATTAATCTGTAGCATGATAACTTTAATCAAAGAAACCTCACATGAGAAATGTGAGTAGAAAGTATTAATTTGTTTATTTATTTGATTGTTCAATAATTAATTTATTTTATTTATTTTAACTTTCTTTGCCGCTTTTTTTTAAAATTCAATATTTTGATTAGAATGATAGATATAAAATAAATTTTTAAAATATGTTTATTGAAATTTGAACCTATAAATATGTTATCATCAGTTTGTTATCTTCGTATACCTAAAGCTATGATGAATGTCCAAGCAGTATGACTATCACCCAGTTACAAGTACGGTTTACTCATGTCTAATAAATCAATCAGTGGCATAAATAGACACATAGCACGCAGCTTTTCCCTATAAAACACAAGATGACTGCCGTCATTCAAGGCAGGACCAGTCATGCATGACAAGATGAGTTCGTGCTAACGTGCATCAACGATTAATACCTAAACCCTTCTGGGAGTCCTTTCTCAAAGTGGTCTTAGCTTATAGTAAGTCAATATTACCAGTGTCAATATAATACAGAGGAAATAACATTATGTGCAATGGCTCCGTGTTTTGGGAATCGGTACCATTCCTGAAATGGCATCAATGGTGTGAGGATTTGCATACTAGAATGTGGCAATGTTAAAGATATGCTAATGTTTCTGGACCAATGTTTTTGTTGGTCAATGTGTTTAACCCTAGCTGTGTTATCCAACTTATAGATAACACTGTCATTAACATCAGAAGATGCATTCTCTGCAACTCTTGCTTAGTACCATCATCTGAAACAATTGGCCATTGCATCAGTGCATCAGATATTAACCCTCTCTCTGCTAGAATAGGCACTGCTCTTTATGGCATCTATGGTTTCCTCCAGCAGGGAGAGGGTTAAGGGGGGCATGTAGTGGTAGAACATTGGACTTTGGTGCCAAAGGTCCTGGGTTCAAATCCTGTCCCAGGAGACCAGCTTACGTTACCTTTCTCATGCGGTTCTGATAGGATGCAATGTCTGTATTGTGGCAATGCAATTATCATCCTTGGTCCAGCAGTACCAGCAGTGGGGCAAATATGCAATGTTCAAGAAATGCATCAATTGTGCATTTTGTCATAAAAGCATGAAACTTGGTACATAGTTAGATAATTATGTTCTAAGATGATTCAGTATGGGAGCCAGTGCTCGCAGGTTTGCTGCAACATTCAGTACTATGAATGTTGCAGGTTTCCTCCTGCCTTAAACTGACTAGCTGTGATATAAGTGAAAGAATCTTAAAAGCATCTCTAAGCCCCAATTTAAAAAAAAAATCTTTTAAAAGATTTGATATTAGGAGGAACTGATATCAGGCCATGAGGTTATAGAAATGTTTAGTACAATTTCAAGTTGAAATAAGTATTGGAATTTGAGCAAAGATGCCAGTTGAATATGAAATCGTATTCTATTTTGTTTCGTCACCTTGAGGCCTGATATAAAGAGGCACTGAGTGGGAGCTAGATGTGGCCTTGGCAAGATGACTTTCTACAAGCATCTGTTGGACATTTGTCAGATATTCACTTAACATGCAGTGTGTCAGAAACTTGAGATGTAATTTACCCGTGATGCCGCAGTATATCTAATCATGGGATTAGGTGTGTTATGGTCTTCACATACTACTATGCACACTATCTTATGTTTTGTTGTTTCATCATATTCCCATTGTCCTAAAATATTCATTACATTCTCTACAGTGTATTAACCTTCCAACTGCTGAATGCTACCACGAGTGGACAGTATTATCAGTGAGTGTGGTCAATATTGCAGGAAATGGGTTAAAGCTCTCCTTTACATTTTCTACAGGCTATTAACCTTCCAACTGCTGAATGCTACCACGAGTGGACAGTATTAGCAGTGAGTGTGGTCAATATTGCAGAGAAGGGGTTAAAACTCCCTTCCCCCTCCTCTCACCGGAAGACAAAAAGTAATTCTTGTCAGGGTCAGCACTACAGTGTTGATATGACATTTAAGATACATTATTTGATTATCACCTGATTTTAAAATAGCTTTCTTTTCCTTTGATCATCTACGCCTTCTACAAGAAGAGACTTCATTCATTCAACACTTGTTGTCTGGAAAGCATTATCTCTATCTTTGCTGGCTCTGGTAGCCATGAAGATGGATGAAGACAGATGGAGACAGATGGAGACAGATGGAGACAGATAAATACCTGTTTTGCTTTGATTATCTCTGTCATATCATCATTGATTAATTAAAACGAATCCCTTTCCAATGTGATTTTTTAAAATAATTTTATATTTGAAGAAAGGGACAAATTTCTCATCGTGATTTACTGTTGACTGTTCTCAGTTTATTCTCGCTCTCAGTCAAAGTCTGTGACATTTTACCCCAACTCTAGGTACACTAATGATCGGCAAGGCATCAATATTAAATGTCGTCTCGGCCGCGTTCCTCACTGCAGTAAGACAACATTGGTCAATCCAACATCCATCTGTGTTTATTGATTCCTGTATGATTTTCATGGAATAGGTTTGTTTATTAACATAAACAGTCATTCGGTTTGTGATCATTACTAGAAATTGTCTCAATAAGAGGCTGCTGAAAATGCATTTAATAGAAATGACGACCATTGATTTCGCATGAGAGAATTTCATATTTGGCGGAAATTCAAGCTGAACATGCTTCGGCACTTTGCACCGTTGTATAAGGCTTTCTACAGTGTTTTGTACAAGTTATCATTCTTGTTATGAAAGTTCGGCTGTATCTTAAATTACAATCTCTCACAACAGAAATGTCTAACAAATTTTATTGACAGACTTGATGCATATTTCTGTCTAATACACCATCCTGTTGGGGAAATTGATTTTCCTATTATATCACGGATGATAATAACATAAAGTCTGATGTTCGGTAAGTTGTGAGATTGGATCTTGCCAAGTCCATTTGGTAAATTCAAAGGGCAGACATTTCCATACGCGAAGCAGACATTTCCATACGCGAAACGAAATATATGAAATGGTGAAGAGATTCTATATTAACTTGCAATATCCTGAAATTGTACTTGCATTCTCACTTTCGATAAATGAACCAATGCATCTATAAGAATTGTGAAATAGTTTGTATAGCAATTTTGGTCGAGTACAAGAGTGCAATTCTATTCAAATATTGGAAGTTTATGTCTATAGGGGGGGGAAAATATTCACCCAGCCTATCGTATTTGTTGGCACTTGCGTTTCATTGTGAAGTTTAATCGGTGGATAATCCGCAGACCAATCAATAATCATCAGATCAATCAGTAATAGTTATTCATGGATTTATTCCTATCAGGACGATCTTGATTCAATTAGCTTAGTTGAACGTGGACTCGTCAACAATTACAAAATTATTTCTAAAATATTTTCCTTTTTAATTTGAGTATAAAAGTTTGTAATATTTTCATTAGTTACTTCCTGCTGTGTAAATTGCCATGATAGAGATGCAGTGTCAGTGGCCGAAGCCGACTATAATTACCGTAATTGAATAACCCAGAAAATTTGATCATGGAAATAAGCCTTGGGCCCGAAATTATCGTTGGACGTGTTCTCTGGACAATAGTCTCGTCCTGTTCCGAAGAGAGTTCGCGGTTTCCTTGGCAATCGCAAATGGCAATGTAATGTCACCTCAGATGCCGATATGATGTCACCAATGAATAAATGTCAATTAGGAGAGGACGAAAATAGCCGCAGATTTGAAGTACATGTAATGTGATTGACATGTGCCTGGACAGGATATCCACTTTTAGCCTCATTGCCATATGTCAACCAGCTGAACATATCTATCGACATTTACGGATACATTCAGGAAATTATGGTGAACTCATGCAGACTTTCTCCCTTCTCCTGAGGTTACCAATAAAAAATATTATCAATGTATATATAGTCTGGCAGATAATGTTACAAACCCCTATTGTGTACCGTTGCCCCCAAACTGTATCTTTGTTTCTTTGTAAAGAGCTTTACACATGGGAGAAAAATCAAATTATATATGTTTATGAAACATATATTTGCATTTTTGTTACAATAGACTCAATATCAATCCATTCTACAAATGTTATAAATTTACTGTAATTGAATTGTTATTAGGTACATGTATATGTATATAACTTGACCATCCATTAGTTGCGACTTTACTATTTGTAGCTGTTGTTGCCATCAAATATATACTGGTATAACCACCCACTCAGGTAACGCCCTCTCAAAACAACACCCCCATCAGATAAAACCCACTGAAATAACACCCCCTCAGATAAAACCCACTGAAATAACAACCCCTCAGATCAGATTATGATGGATAGCCCAACACTGGGCTAATGGAGGATCTGGCAGAGACAATCTTCTAAAAGGTCACATAAAAGTTACCTTTTGATTTGATATTATCTTTTGAGTTTTATACAAATAACATTTAAATTTTCATGTGATATTGTCCAGCGCAGTTATTAGTTGTGGTATTAACCCTCTCCATGCTGAAGGTAACCAGAGATGACTCAGAGCAGTGTTCATGCCTAATTCAGCAGGGAGAAGGTTAAGGTGGCTGGTGTCGGAAGTGAGAGGCGATTCGTAATTGTGATCTATTGGAATTTGACTCTAAGATAAATAAAGTTGTATGCACCTTAGCTTGTATTTCATTTAATTTAATTATGTTCAATTAATTTTATCAAAGTTTTGTTTGTAAAGAAACACCATATAATTTTTTTTTAAATTGGCGCTGAACATTTATCATTTGCAGATCATGTAAGGATTCAGTCTGTTCCAGTTATTGCTCTGAACAGGAGATGAAGTAAATATAAATGGCTAAATATTGACTGTGGCTTCCATGGAGATGGCACCCAGTGATAACTACCTTGCATTCTTTGATGGCATGTTTCCCAGTTAGCTACTAAGCATATACTTGGATCTATGGAAATAACATTGCACCTTTGAACCTTTGAGTATTACCATGTCTCTGCCTGGTAACATTGGTCTCTGCCTGGTAACATTGGTCTCTGCCTGGTAACATTGCATGGTCTCTGCCTGGTAACATTGCTCTTTGCCTGGTAACATTGCTGTAATTGTCCTGCTAGTTATTGCAGATGTCTGACTAGTTATTGCAGATGCCTGGCTAGTTATTGCAGATGTCTCACTGATCCGCAACCTTGCTGAACTTGGCAACAGAAGTGTGTGTATCACAGCGGTCTGCCTGTTTACCTCTGATGCTAACAATCAGTCATCACCACATACACGTCTCCCATACTAGTATTGGTTCTGTTCTGTTCTGTGGCATTACATATATAGCAGGTGCTATAGGGACATGATTGAGTACTTAGTTATTTGATTATTTACAGACAGGATTCTGTTTCCCAGCATTGAGGACCGGTCAGTTTTGTGTGTACGGCTGCTGATAGAATTGATGTTAATGTACCTTTGCAACCAATGTAGATCAATATGAAGTTTTACCATTGGTACTAATGAAATTTGATCTGAAATGGTTATAATTGTGCACCAAGGGTTTAAAGAAAATCATCCTGCTGTGACATAAAACAATAATTCACCCATGTAAAGAAAAAAAATTGATTCGCAGACTTCATAGATGACCATACATGTATATGGAATAACAATTACCTAATAAAAATACCTAATGTAATATATGCACACATTAAACCCTAAACTTGATGATGAGTTGATATCTCGACACTTTTGTCGCTATTTCTTCTTGTAATAAAGAAATATTTTACCCTTTTGAGTAGATTGACCAATTATATCCAGTTCCAAGTTTGTTTAATGTCAGGGGAGATTGACGAAGCTGATTTATATAACTGTGAGAATTGCCATCCCTCGGCATCAATGACAAGATAACTTTGTGAACTTTCTACGACCATTTCATCATTGTCAAGCATAATCAAGTCAAAGTTTCAACATGACCGCTGGATGCCTTCAGTACAAACCTGCAATCTGAAGACCTTAGTATTGAGCCTGCTAGAGCCTGCTAAAGCCTGCTATGGACAGTCCATAGATGATCATCTACTCATTAGTTCAGTGAAATTAATTTGATATTAAACGGGTCCTAACAGCTGTGCGACCCTAAATGATTTTGTTACTAATTTAGAAATAACTCACAAATCTATATATTACTTCCTTCATTTAATTAACCCTATAAGTATATATGCTAGACGTGGCACAATCACAGGAAAAAGCTAGGATGGCACTAGGATGGCACTAGGATGGCACTACATATATGTATATCTAATTCTTTTGTAATGGTCTACTGAGTATTTGTACCAATTTGGTGCTTTTTATCACAAAATGCACGATTCATCAATTATGTGACGCTTGTCCGCTGGTCAATAAAGCATCTCCAGTTACTGCCAGCAGGGAGAGGGTTAAATGTTGGAAACAATGGGGTTTGAATGGCACACAAGAATTCCTGACTTGCATATCCAGGTAGTGCTATTGTGTTCATTGTCATTCTTACACCAGATTGATTTCATGTATAATTTACGTTGAACTATTGTACACTTGTTGTAACTGATGTTGAATGTACTTTTGAATGAGGCCAATTTCATGTAGTATAGATGTAGGTTGATATGCTGTGTGTGTGTGTGTGTGTGTGTGTGTGTGTGTGTTGTGTCTACGTGCATATGTGTATGTGCATGTATGTGCATGTGAATGTCTATGTTTGTGTACATGATAACATGGCATGTGTGAGTGAAGCTTCCAATCAAAGTAGATTTGTTTACTGTACTAACACATTTCCTGCAGTTACCCCCCATGTTTTACTAGCGTCTAGCTCCATGTCAGCTACCAGACTCTAGAACTTGGGCCATATAACCATCAGTTGGCATGTTGTTATAGCACTAACAGAGTGAGCTCCTTATGATGTATAGTGAACGGATGACTCTTGTAGAGCTATCATCACTATGAGGAGTGGGAGCCAGTTGTCTGACTTTCTGCATGTGTCTGAGTATACAACTGTCAGGGAATATTCCACACAGGTTCCACTTTGCAGGAACATGCTTTGTGCATATTCAGAAAGTCGTTCATTAGCAGGTATGTTTGTCATGACGACAGGTATTCTGGTAAATGGTCTGAGTTCACTAACCAGTACCTACCTGCAGTAAGGTCAATACAAGAGGTCTAGGAGGTCAATACAGGAGGTCTAGGAGGTCAATACAGGAAGTCAATACAGGAGGTAAATTTTGGAGATGAATACATGAGGTCTAGGAGGTGAATACAGGAGGTCTAGGTCAATACAGGAAGTCAATACAGGAGGTCAGTACATGGGAGGTCAATACAGGTCATTAAATGTTAATACAGGAGGTCAGTACATGTCAATACAGGAGATCCTGGCTGTTCTGTACAAAAAGTCATCTCTCTAATCTAAGGTAACCTTAACATCAACATTAGCAATGGTGTGTCTAGTCTATGGCTAAGATTGGGGCTATGCCATTCATACGACAGATCTCAGGAACCATTTCCTCAAGCTAATTTTGTATATCTAACAACATTATTAAGCCTTTGAGGAGGAAAACTTTACTCTTTTGGGATCATCAAATTTTATTCCTTTTTGAAGGAAAATTTCATGATCCTAAAGATTTGTCAAGGAATATTTCTACCAAAATCCTAGTTATTTAACGTTTAGTTCATTCGTAAAGTGTATTTAACATTTAGTTAAATTATTACATTTTCCTGGAAGCTCCAAATACCCTAATTGCAAAATTCCAAATTTATTACCGGTAGTTGAGATGTTTCCCATAAACATAAAAAAACAACACTTTCAAATGTTGATTGTCTGTGCTTCTGACAGTCTGTCTCAGTTTTCACTGACAATTTTAAAATTAGCTTTAGCAGTCTTTTGTTTTCTCTCTTGTCATGCCTGTAGCATCTCAAATTCATATTAAATCTGATTTGCGATTTGTCTGTATTATGTACTAAGTCCTCTCCTCCATCAAAGTTGTGTATGGGTGAATGATATCCACCACCGATGTAAAGCAATAACTCAGCCATCAAAGTCAGTATAGGAAGCTATTGGAATCAGTAATAGAAGCAGCAGCCAATCCTGATGCATCTTTTGGCTGAGAATTGTTGAAGGAAAAGATGCACAAAGCCCCAAGATCTGTCATGTTTATTGAAATTTTCAAAATCTGATACCATGGCAGACTTTCATGAAACTCTCATGTTCATCTATAAGTGGCCGTAGCACTATTTTGTGACTGATTGTTGGACGACCAATGCAGGCGTCTCGGGGGATACAAGAGCCTCATATTCATTGAGAAACGAGTTCTGTACTATTGCTGATCGCTACAAGTCTGCAATTGTCTCTCAGTGAATACAAAAGCTTCATTAAAAAGGTGCCCAAAACTTGTTCCCATGGGAAAAGCATTAGTTTTATTGTTTCTTATGATGCAGACATGCAATTCTCATTTCTCTGGCACCATTAGTTATCGTATTGCTATATTTGGGATGTTATTTCGGTCAATGACATCTCACTCTGAGGCTGTGTTGTCCACAGCTGTGTTCTGTACTTCCTGTTGTCCACAGCTGTATTCTGTACTTCCTGTTGTCCACAGCTGTGTTCTGTACTTCCTGTTGTCCACAGCTGTGTTATGTACTTCCGGTTGTCCACAGCTGTGCTCTGTACTTCCTGTTGTCCACAGCTGTGCTCTGTACTTCCTGTTGTCCACAGCTGTGTTCTGTACTTCCTGTTGTCCACAGCTGTGTTCTGTACTTCCTGTTGTCTACAGCTGTGGTCCTAGGCTGAAGGTCTGGGTTAGGGTCCGATAATTCTTTGATTTTGTTTTGTTTTGGTTTGGTCAAATCTCCATTCAACAGATGGATGTTCCTGATAATGATTACTGGTTTAACTTGTTCCATGTCAATCGATATTCATTATTGTGTATGGCATAGAAAAAAAATATATTGAATTTGTGTCTGCTGATGACAATTTAATGTTATGGATGTGCCACAATGCTATTTAATCCGGTACAGAAATGTCCAATACACATGTTGAAGTATGATTAGTGCGGTGCAATGGGTTACATGTAGTGCAATGCGATATGTGTACTGCAATACACCAATATGATGTGTGTGTGTGTGTGGGAGGGGGGGAGGATAGAGGGAGGTAAAGAAGAACTGATAGAGCAATGAGAAGGAAATGAGAAAGGGAGAGAAATAAGCAAGAAAAATTAGCGAGAGTGGTAGTTAAAAGAAAGAATCGTGAAAGCAATTGAGAGAGAGAGAGAAAGAGAGAGAGAGAGAGAGAGAAAGAGACAGAGAGAGACAGAGGAGAGAGAGAGAAAGAGGAGAGAGAGAAAGAGCTGGGGGAAGTAGAAACAATGATCGAGAAACAGAGAGATAAAAGAAACAGAAACAAAGATAGAGAAAAATATATAGAAGAGGGAAGGAGGAAAGGAGAAAGGCACAATGGGATTGGTTTCCATCATTTTCAATGATGTAATAAATTGCTAAATGGTATTATCTCTTGATCCCACACAAGTTCTCCATATGGTAAATACAGCAAACTATTGTGTCAGAGATCTGACATAAAGCTATCAGGATCTGAAGTCAATTCAATATTAATCTGCTACTTTCCACTCATGATGAGAGTACAAGCCATTGAATTTCCATCTAAGACAATGAAAGACCACCCTGTCAGGAAGTCGAAGCCAAATATGATACATGATACATGTATAATGATTAGTTATGAGATCACAAATAAGACTAGATTGACTCAACTTAACCAGAAAAGTCAATACAGTAAGAAACATTATGTACATGCTATGGATTTCACCGGTTCCATTTAGGAGATTCTGACAGTTGAGATACGGCTGCCGCTGGGGAAATGTTTGGTATATGGGGAATTCACTATCAGATTTACACTAAAGAGACATGTGCAAGTGGTTATTAGAATCATTTCTGTGAACATTCTAAAAACCGATAAAGCCATATTTCCTGTCCTTTGATGTCCGAATGTTACTGAAACAGCAATATTTGGAATTAACCTTCATTCCCTGAACATATATATCAAATATATTTAGAATATATAGTCATTATTTAATTAACTTTATAATTTAATAGTAGAATGTAGTTGTTTAATCTGGTTTTAAAATAAAATGATTAAATTATTTATATTAGAATCTTCAATCTTGGAATATTATTAGTATATTTATTATAAAGTTTCTAAAAAATATCATTTAATTTTGATCCATAATTACATTACATTCATCTTTAACCGCTTAGAGTTAATTAAATATTTGAAATAAGGCATCATCTTAGATATGTTAAATATCGCATGAAATCTTTGTATTGAAATCAAATTATATTTTGCCACAAAAATCATGAAAATTTGGATATTGATCTAAAATATATCTAATAGCATTAAGGCAGTACTGTCAGTTACTATTAAGTACTGCTATAGAATTAGCATCACCTTTTGACTGGCGATTCTAGGAATACAATAATTAATACCATGACAAAGTACAGATGTCAGTGGGACTCTGGAGAATGAATGTGAGATCAGGGTCGATGGTAAGAGGTGAGGTTCACACTTCATCACCGTACAAAGCATTGGGGACCCTGTTGATCTTTACACATAGAATAGTCTACAATAAACAAGCAGGCTTCATTCGTATAGCTTTGTGCAATACAATACAAGAAGTCGCTCGAAATACCTGCGGCTACCTCAGGAACCGATCACGACGCTAATTATTTCCAGGAACGGTTAAACCGTATTGCGTTTTATCTTCTGTATGCGTTGTCAAACTGATAAATATTTGTACGAAATCCCTGAATTCTGGAGTGCTTTCATCAACAAACATCTGGCTTGAGATTGACCTAGTGTTGTGTTGTCTGACGGTAAGCTTGGAATCCCTGTACACCTACAAAAGTATCCAGTTTGTTTGTGTACACTGCTCGCGTTCCTGGTCGGCTTGTCCTGGAAGCAATGGAGCGAGTGAGCAGTCAGTGAGCATCTGTGGTGAGCAGGGAGCATCGGTGGGCGGACAGAGCAAAGCCGCGTGGTGCCGTGTTAACATACCTGGTATGGGTCATGTGGGTGGTTGTGTTCATTTAGCCTACAGTTTCACCACTTGGGGCTTGGCACATGTCTAATGTTACAATCCGTCACTCATTCCTATTCTTACAGTAACGAGTCAGGATGGTTTCTTCCTCGGGAGTTGTTCTACATCCTAAATAGTCGCTACATTCTCTGGTTTAACTTCTTCATGCCTGGCTAAAATTCATCCTACAATTTTGGAATTCTTCCTACATTGTTGAAGTTCTTTCCTACATGGTTGAAATTCTTTCTACCTGATTTAAATTCTTCCTGGTAGTAATTTAAGCCTATTTTGTAATCTTTCCACTTGGTTTTTCTAACTTTTTCGTTTATTTTCTTCCAGTAGTCCTAAAAATAGGCCTGATGTTATGCTGTAGGATTACTTCATAGGGTATCAGAAAGAAACAAGCTAAATGTGGAGGATGTATAGCATTGATGGGATAATCTCTGGTTAACATCTGTTGAGCCTGTGACTGTATCACACATTAACCTCAATAGTATGCGCTCCCGACTGATTAGTTATTGATTCTCCAAAAGTCTTAGCAAAATTATTCTCTACGATGTGTATGGCGTTATACATATATTTTAAAATATATCACCACACATGGTGTCTGTAATTCTGGTAATGTAAAACTGAGAAATTTAAACAATTTTCAAGTTAACAGAAAAGCTGGTAATTTCAATATTGACCTCAATATCTGGTAGATGTCGAGGAGAACCTGTGTGACATTTATTGAAAGTCTACTGAATAGCGTTCTTGTGTTCGATTGGATGGATGTCCATCTTGAAAATGTTTGGAATGATTGGGAATTTCAAGGTGAAATGATGGATTTTCGTACTGAGACAATTGAAATAAAAGTAACACTAGCCTAAGTATATTACTATAGGATACACAAGTCACAACATCATGTAACATTGCATAGATAATAATAATAATAATAATAAAAATAATAATACTAGTGATGGTTTGTATTACACAGTAGAAACATATATACCATCGAGTTACCGGTTTTCGGGGTATTAAGGTTCGAAGCGAGCTACGGATGAACTGTTGAAGATTGTATCTA
>JAUTBV010110616.1:0-30792 GCA_032361325.1 Lepetodrilus fucensis
TACTGTAAAATACTATGTATGCGCAGACGTATTTCCTGCTTCCTGCTTTAAAGCAAAACATTTTTTTATTTAAAAAAAATAACTTTTTTTTTTAAATTTCTTTTTTAAAAATGGGGTCCACGTTAGACCCCGCGTTATAGCCGAATCCGCGGTGCATTGAATGGCGTTATAGCGAGGGTGCACTGTACTTGCAAATTTAACATTCCTCAATCTTGTCTGACCATTTCCGCAATTGCATCAAATATGAATCCATACCTCACATACTTATAGACCATTACATTAATCTGATCAACAGTGAATTAATTGCTTAATAGCAAATAATATGTCTAAATATGTTAATACATATGTTAATACATTCAGAACAGGTGAACATTTGTTTGTGATTAGTATTCCAATCACATAGACAAAGTATTTAGTGCAATAATGTGTTAATTTTGAATTATATAGCAATAATGAAACTATGATGTTCATATTCCAATATAACATTAACAGTCTGTTGTGGAATTACTTGTAATTATACTAATATTAAATCATGAAAGACTTTTAACTGTCGGCTAACTTCAAACACTTTAACATTTCATAAACCACGAACACTTTAACATTTCATAAACCACAAACACTTTAACATTTCATAAACCACGTGAACTTAGCAGGTATCCCTACAGAGCCTCGCGGAGAGAGCCATTTCTCATTCTCATTAAGGTGAGCTTCACGTGTAAACTGACACCGTTCTGGCCATGGAATCGGCTTGTCAAATTGTACGTGAAAATCATCTCTGAACGCTGTGTTGAATCCTGTATGATCGCTGTCAGATAATGGCGGAAATGGTGGAGTTTACGGAGTAGGTGGCTGCTGCTCTGAACACATTGCATGTCAGGTTTACAGGTATGTTATACATGTTATATGTAGGTAGAGTTAGGTGTATTTTGACGTTGATATTGTGTTGTAGTATGCCATACACATCATAATGCATTTGTTGTAAGGTATTTTTATAATTGAAGAATGGAACAATGCTTGTAAATGGTAACATAAGGATAAGGGCATTTTTCATGGAAGTCAAGAAATTGGTTAATTTCTTGTTTATATTTTTCTTTTTTTCTAGATTGTATTTGTATTGTAATTGAACTCACTTTCTCAATTTGTGAAGTGTATTTCACATGACAGTTGTTTCTGGCATTTGAAGTACATGTAATAAATGTTGAACATTATATTTGAAATAGGAAGGTAGTTTCCGTGTAAAGTAATACATTTCTAGTCAGAATGGTGGTAGGTCATAGGCCATTGAGCGTGCACTTTAATATGAGATTTGTCTAGGGTATGAAAATTGCACATTACATAATATACTTTTCATTTGAAAACTATGATGTATGTTAACTTAATGTTTTCAAATTTATACAATACCTGGGATTTTTATGGTTATTTTTATCATAAATGTTGATACCGGTATATAGAATTAATGTATAAATATTTTCTGAATTAAAATACTAAATACTATATTCACTATACCGCATTATCTTTACCACAAAGTAAATAACTTCAAATTATCGGATAAGGTTCAAAATGTTGACAAAGCTGCTATCTCTGTAAGATGATAAACGGATTATTTCTGTCAATCCACTACCACCTGTATACACTGTGTGTTGTTATAGTTGGGGGTTTATTACCACTTTTAAGATCATTTCTTTCATATCACTGCTAGCCATATTACTGATATTGTTATACGCTTAAAGTCTAATATCCATAAATCCTCACACTTGTATGTATGTCAGAACAAACCTTGATTCATTGAATTCAGTCTATCAGAACTGCGCATAATCTACTGAATACCCTTTTCCATTAAATTTACATAAACCTGAAGTTATTGTAATATTATTGTTGTAAATTATCATAACTTTTTAAAAGGATAAATACAGAAAATATTCTCTAAAAATATATTTTTAATACAATTAATATCCCAGTCAGTGCACTTTGTGAAAAAGAAGAGGCAGTGGTCCTTAACCCTCTCCCTGCTGGAGGCAACTGGACATGCCCTAAAAAGCAGTGCCAGTGCCTAATCCAGCAAAGAGAGGGTTAACTGGATATTTAGACTGAGTTAACCTTTCATTCAATGTATGTCAGTCTATCTCAACTCTAGAGTGTACTATTTTATGGTGGTTTTATCTCTGTCATTGAGCATGTTGTCTTCCTAATCTGTCCAACTATTAAGAACAATACCTCCACTGGTTTATAATATATAAGTGCAGTGCATTCTATTCCTGTAGTGTGTTAGACGGTGCTCACTTGCTAGCCTGTGACACTCTCCTGTGACACTCTTGTGACTCTCTCCTGTGACACTCTTATAACACTCTACTGTGACACTCCCCAGGACTGAGAGACCACGTGGACAGGTAGGTAATTGTTTACAGGACAGGTGTGTAGGCTGTCAGCACTGACATGCGACATGTGTTTCCTGGGGAAAGTCTACCACAGAGAGCGTACACTTCTGATACCGACAGTGATATGCATGTGAGTAATCCTTTAAGATCCCAGTTTTATTCTGGCATGAATGTTCATATTCAATTCTCAGTTTGGTCTGACATGAATGCTCGCATTCAATTATTCACAGTTCGTTCTGATATGCATGTAAGTACTCAATTATTTTCGGTTTGTTTTCTCGTTTACCTGGATTACTCACTGTTGATAAGAAACACATTGAGCCGATACCTTATATGAACATGGTATTTGTATGTTACAGTTTATAATGTACTTAGATAATATGCTCTAGGTGTTAACTTCCTATATTCGTGCAGTAGAGGATAGATATGGCAGTGTTGGGCTGTCAGGTGAGTGTAGTCATGTGTTAATTTCTCTGTATGTTACAGTTTATAATGTACTTAGATAATATGCACTAGGTGTTAACCTCCTATATTCGTGCAGTAGAGAGTAGATATGGTTGTGTTGGGCTGTCAGGTCAGTGTAGTCATGTGTTATACTCAGATCAGGATCTACACTGTACATATACTATACTCCCTTGTACTAACATGTGTGTACTTATGTATTGATCCGGCAATGGTTCATTCAATACATTAAGCTCATATTTATACATTTGTAGTAAACACATAGAATATGTAACAATGCACATTCTACATTCATTACAAACTCTCCATCCATTCTATTGTATGGTATTTATAGATGAAATTAATCTGTTTTAAACATTTTAAAAAACCCACACCATTTGTCAGTGTCGATAAACAGTTGCATTGATATCGGATCTGTGGTGTGGTTTCAGCTTGTAAGATATACTGAAGTTATTGATCCAAATCTATGGTCAGGAATAAAGCTTGCTTGTCTTGCCCTTGAAATATTTATATAGCCAGCCTAGGTAGGGAAGTCTTTTTCAAGCTTTATGTCACTATCTATATAGTTCAAATATGAGTCCATTGTTAAACAATTTCTGAACAATACTGTTGAACAGAATATACTGGCTGCTACATAGATAAAGCTGTCAGATATTCAAGTCTATTTCCTTGACAAGATGACCATGAAGGAGCATCATAAAAAACTACATGGTAAACATTAAATATCAATTAGCTTTACCAACATCCATATAGCTTTCTAATGAAAGTTATTCATGTATTTAGGCTAAAAATAAGACTATGTATAGTATTAAGGTAATTAAAATGACTTGCTCCATTTAGAATGTGTATTCTAGGCAGTTATTTATTTGCACTACTTGAACATTGTACAGTTCCAAAGTCATTTAGAGCATTCAAGGTGACATTATTTAGGATTGCACAGTAACATATAAACTTGGAAGATATATAGGATAATGGGATTAGATATAGAACTATATTGAAAACATCTTGAAGACTATTCCCAAGCATGGGCAATGAAAAAAAGCTATCATAATTTGTTCATGGAGCTATGGTAGTTTGTACATGTAGAGATTGTCGAAATAAACCACTGCTCAACATGCTCAAGGACAAACATGAATTTATTGCCTCTGTGTGATATCTAGAATGCTACCCCCAGTGATACAAACAAGTGTACATTTCAGTGACAATGGCATGTGTGGCTGATGGATAGGGATGTGTGCCTGTCACTCAAACTTTAGTATCAGTTCCTGATAGGAAAACATTGCATTTTATTATATTTCTCAGCATTGGCTACAAATTGTGACCAGACATGTGAGAAATAAAACACATGCCAGGATATTTTATTCATTATCACGTTTCTGTTGACCTCATTTAAACAATATTCTGGGGAAGAATACCATCACTATATTTCCAAGCTGAATATAAACAAACCATTATCTCTCAAGGCTTAACTTATTACAAGAAATAGCAAATCTGACCACATTTGTGTAATAATTATTGCAAACAATTGCTGTTATTATATTATAATTCACAACCTTTATACGGACGTGTACCTAATGATGAAAAACCTATGATGAAAACTCATCATAAAAATGGAACAATATATTGAAAGGAAATTAATCCAAGATTGTCAAAATATAATTATATTAATATTGATATAAAGACTGTGTATAATCGATAAAATATTATTACTGTTTTTGACAACCAATAGTAGGTATATTTTTATATTTATAAACATAAGTGCTGGAGATTTCAACATTATTGCCATGATCATTTTAATCGTATTTTTAACATTTATAGTGCCAGTATTAAATTAAGTATGCAGTGACTATACATACATATACATTCCAGTAATATTTTATATGCTTTCCCCACATTACCATAACAGTTAATCTCATGCATGCATTGTCATAGATACATATCGATTCCAATCAAAGCTGCAAATGGATTGGATGCAGAGTTTCAGTTTCTATTAACATGCCTGTGATGGTACAATGTAAATGTATTGATAATTGACTACAATTCAGACCACAATATCCCCGTGGTAAACTGGTAAATTCCGGCAATGTACATACACGTATATAAGGAGTCTATTATTGAAATAGGCTGGATCAGTATTCACCTCACATATTACAGATCAATAGGCTAAGTGTTGTATATTGAGCTCTTTCGCTCGATAAGGGACATTATATGGGGACATGCTTCATGCATTCAGCCTGGTTTGTGACAAGCTATGTGACCGGCTCTTCATTCTTGTTGTGAATTGTGTAGAAACCTCCCTTGTAATGCTTGTGGGATGTACCAGATTTTATTCACTGTGCAATGCCAGATTTGTTACAATATCCACTGGAAAATTGAACATTAAATTTGTATAGGTTTTAATATTTATGATATTTTGTTGAATAGAAAGTAATTTAAAAAAAAATCCTTTAATAATTTTACCATATTTACTTGGTGTTCTTTAGTTAAATTGTTTTTCTTTTAGAGCATAGGTATATTTTTGGAATAAAATGTTATTATATTTAGCCTGTTATAGCAATTGAACAAACATACCGATTCTAAATATATACAAACATGTAAACCAATCTTGTGTTGTAGTTGCTACTGTAGTGTTTATTTTACTGCCTTACTAATCAGACAGTAATATACTAAGGTAAACAGAGCATGCTGGCTGCAGCTCGTATAATTCTCGGTGCAGGGGCAGATTTATCTAATTTACTTTCTGCTTAGTTTGTAGCGCCAGAATGCAAAGTGGTTTATGGAAGCCGAGGAAACTTTGCGGATTGTGTCGGATTATTCCCAGAAAGGAATGGCATTAAGGTGAACAATGTGAACACTTTTCTGGCTAGTCTGAGAATGTGAACACAGACCGGTCTGCAGGGAGTGTCGTTTAGTGTCGAGACTCGTGTAGTGTCGGGACCGGAATGGGTGTGGATTGGAGACTAACTACCGCCAGATTTGTCGCAGAAATAACCATGTGGATAACATAGAAGTGCCTGGTAGACTCACAGAAGTCTGTTTACTTGTGTGTGTTCTCATCCTTGTCTCTGTGCTATATCTGGTGACTTGTGAGTGATGGTTTATCATGTGCCCGTGGATTAGATATGCTACAGGATATAATTAGAGGAACGTGCCGAGTTAGAGGTGCTGTGTAACCATTAGAACTCAGGAATTCCAAGATGTTCAGGAGCAAGGGAAAGAAAACTAAGCTGCCGTCAAAGATTCCTGGAAAGTCTGGCAAGTCTGCGGTGAAAGAACAGCAGCAATCTAAAGGTAAGGAAGTATTCTATATTAGTGTAGGAAGGAACCATAAAGAAGTTTTCTTGAACTATGTGCTTGTTTTATGTGTCGGGCTAAATATGCAACCAATATTCATTTTTCAGTGTGGCCTGTTCGATTTTCCAGCTGATTTTCCAAGCATTCTTTTTTTTGCTGAATAAATGTTTAGAATCCACCAGCTATGTGTACCTGTGCAAACAATATATTTTTTCTTATGGTGAGCAATGCACCACGTGACTGATTTTCTGACTAATACCTACTAGCTAACATTCCTTTTTCTGGCTATACAACCAACATGTTATTTTCTGGCTATTCACAGAGCCTATGTAATATTTTGGATTTTTCACCATATCAACAAATGTTGTTTACGTGAGATATACATCTTAGTCAAGTGGCTTAGTTTGAAAATTGCCTGTTAACCCAGCATTGAATGAGCATCTAATAGGATAGGATGAGATCGAAATGTGAGTACCAGCCTTCAAGTGCCTGAACCGGCAGCTTGGTTGTATGATCCCCAGGGAGTTGAAAATGAAAGTTGAGAACACATTGGCCAGGGTAATAATAATGAATAATGTAGTACTTGGATTGTGCTTCAGAACATAGATATACAATAGTAAAAAATATTTAAAGTAGAATGATCATGTTTATGATTATTATTATTATTATTATTATTATTATTATTATTATTATTATTAATAACCCTCGGGCATGTGTCTACTAATTTTATTATCAGCTTGGTTGAAGCTTTCCTGTATATTCCGTTGCGTATTGAAGCATCCTTAAAATCATCTCAATTATTCCACCCAAGATGCACAGTCCTCCCCTATTAGACTATTGAAAATATGCTAACCTGAAAATCTACATTTAGTTTCTATTAGTATGAATTCAATACAAGTTATATTTCAATACAATTCATATACATTAGCAAATGACTTGTAGGATATTAGGTGAATTTATGATTAAATTAATCTTCATAGAGAATTTAATGACATACTTCAATATTTGACAACGCGTGGAGATCATCTTTTACTACTTGTCAATGTGTGACTAGATATTGTGAAGTATATGATCAGCACTTCACTATGGACTGATAGCAGATTTTCTACACACAATTGGAGACGTGATACACATTGGTTAGTTGTTAGGTGACGCTACCTCCAATTGGATTTATGTATTTTGACATATATTTTGAGGTCATATTACATATGAATACATATTTTCTTTTGTTTGTGTTATTGAAGATATTGAATCTGTCCAACAATTAATCACATAGCTACATGCATAGCACAACTATGGAATCTTAACTACAGTAATTCTGTACACCTTGGAGCAGTTAGTCTGCTAGACTGTAAGCACAACCTACAAAACGTAAAGAAAATGATTGCCTCATTTCCCAATAGAATACAAAAAGCATTTGAAAGAATGCGTTGCATCTGTTATTGAGTTATACTTTTTTATTATCTTAAAAAGGTAATATGAGCGAGTTCTGTTGATGCATGGGCTGTAGCCACACCTCTCTGGCACCACGTCTTGTTATAACAGATTAGCCTGGGAGACATTCTCAGTCTTGTAAAGGTCAATGGATTTCATTGAATTGCTCAAGACTAACTCCCACTAGGTATGGGCCGACTCTCAACATTAGTCTGTAGACCAGTAAAACTCTTTATATGGCATGGAACATTAGAAATGTGAATGTTGATATCGATTGGGGATTTAGAGGGAAAAAATGTGGGGCAATAACTTCTAGCCTACACTTTCAACATACACCAGTGGTTTCAGTTGAATCGGAAGTAGGTGGCAGAGTAGCAAAAGGAAGAGGCAAAAGACCTGCATAAATCATACTTTCATCTACAAAGTTGTATCAACAAGATTGAAAGTAGACATCAAAATTAGGGAAATATATGGACAAATTTGCCGGTCACCGGCACCTATTAAAACCACTGATATACCTTCTTGGATTAATCAAAATTATTGCTCTGTAGGGCATTGTCAATTGGCTTCAGGAAGAAGCAGGTTAAACCATTTCAGTGATATGATTACTGGTACTTATTGGAAATCTATTTAATCCTATTTCCTACCTAGATGATGATGTGGGTTGTCTCAGGATCCTATGATCCCATGTGATCCTATTTGATGGTTGTGGTAGTATTGGTTGTAGTTTTGGTACTTACAACCTGAGTAAAGTTAAACTGCTGATCTATGGTAACCGGTGACCTACAAGAGTCACTACTTGGGGGGTAATCAGAAATCAATATCACTCTGGCAGATTTAGCATTCAGGTCAGAGATACCTGGATAATTATATCTCCTTATCACATTCTCAAACCAGCTTCTGTGGTCAGTCACCAATTTCCCAAGAGTATGTGTGCTAGCCGTGATGTGACCTACACATCGTAGTAAATTTCTTCGGTACTTTGCTGTGATGTGACCTACACATCGTAGTAAATTTCTTGGGTACTTTGCTGTGATGTGACCTACACTTCGTAGTACATTTCTTAGGTACTTTACTGTGATGTGACCTACACATCGTAGTACATTTCTTAGATACTTTGCTGTGATGTGACATACGCATCGTAGTACATTTCTTAGGTACTTTGCTGTGATGTGACATACACATCGTAGTAAATTTCTTAGGTACTTTGCTGTGATGTGACATACACATCGTAGTAAATTTCTTAGGTACTTTGCTGTGATGTGACCTACACATCGTAGTACATTTCTCAGGTACTTTGCTGTGATGTGACCTACACATCGTAGTAAATGTCTTAGGTACTTTGCTGTGAGGTGACCTACACATCATAGTAAATTTCTTGGGTACTTTGCTGTAATGTGACCTACACATCGTAGTAAATTTCTTAGGTACTTTGCTGTGATGTGACCTACACATCGTAGTATATTTCTCAGGTACTTTGCTGTGATGTGACCTACACATCGTAGTAAATTTCTTAGGTACTTTGCTGTGATGTGACCTACACATCGTAGTAAATTTCTTAGGTACTTTGCTGTGATGTGACCTACACATTCATCATAAATTCATTAGGTACTGTCTTGGTTATTAAACCATTACAATGCTCCAAAAAGACATCCCAATAGTGTTCCATAAATATTAACTGTTATAATATACCTTTCCAAAGAACCACAACCTTCAATTTGCTACTTCAATAGCTTTTAATAGAGATAAATAAATGGTATAATGTTTTTATTGGTACTGAAAGCAGTACAATTGTGTTCTATTACATCCCAAAATCTACAAGCTTTAATTAGCTACTTGCTGGAATACAATAGCTATAATTTGGTAGCTGCACATGTCTGTGTTTGTTCCCGACTGTTCCCAGAGGACGTCATCAATAGTGTTTACAAGACGTGTCCGTGCTTCACGCGTATTTACCTGGATGAGAAAAGTCTACACAGGGTGTCTGGGGACTCATCTACTGACCATGCTGAGCTGATTCGCTTTCCAATACTGATTCAGTCTACAAATAGATTATCAATGTCTAAAAGCATCCAACATTAATGAACTGAAGGTCATGAGAAGACCCTGGTAGGATCCATCAAGATAGAATCTCAAATCATAAAGTAATGTCTTCTGATTGGGGCAGTCCTGGGAATAGATTTGTTGGTTAATGGTTATTCTATGAGAATTTGTCTGTGTTTGTTTTATGGTTCTGATCATTTCAAAACTCGTCTATTTATCGGGTATATTAACCAAAGTGATGTTCATGCATTAGTGGATGAAACCTTGCAAATATTGAGATGGTTTATGTATGGGTGTTTTCATACTCATCTCCTTGACCATGAGCATTCCTGAATGTTAAATAATAACTGTTGCTTATTGTGAAATATTTTCTAATTACCTGTACCTTAAAAGATTCTTAAAAACAAGAATTCTTGAATGTATAAAATAATAAATATGAAATTGAATCGATACCTCAATAAGAAAAACATAGAATATTAATGCACATACATTTTATCATTTGACATAGCAACATTAACTCTTACATGTTATGATAATTATCATATGCGAGTTACTTTCTGGCAATGATAGGCAATGGTAATGAAAACACATTACAGGTCCAGTATGACATGACAATGTTATCATAGACTGTTCTACTACATGTCCAGCTATATCTGTCATCATTAATTCCTATCCGCCCTGGTTCCTGGTCATAATCCCTGGTCATAATCCCCGGCCTCAGTCTCAGCCTTCACCTGCAGTCAGTCCTCCAGTCTTACAGTCTTACAGTAACAGGACGGTAAGACATCATTTACCGCCATCTCCCGTATGTCGACAGTATCACCCCAGATCACAACCGACGTCACCCGCCCGTCGCTCGCGGAGAAACTGGTCTGTCACTCGATGTCTTCCAAATGCCGCTACACCCCGACCAATCAATACACCTCCAATCCTTCAATGGGATACGGCTTGGTATCGACTGGGGCGCTCTGTACTGCCAAATAACAATGCACGGTCGCTTTGTGGATGTTTTGAATCAGCTGAGGACGAGGTGGTCGTGTATGTAGATGGTAAACCTTGGTTTGGAAGTTGATCTCTGTAAGGTTAAAGTACTACTGGAGCTGGGGCTGGTCATGATGGTCTGTGAATGCGAGACAAGGCCAAGCACTGTGAGCTGGAGCACTGTCTGCTGAAGGATTAGCTAGGAACAGTCACTTCTTGGATGTGTGCTGCAGTTACACATAGTTTTACAAGAGGATTCCAATGTTGTTGGTTTGTGTGGTGCCTCTGTCATGACAAAACCTGCGATGGCACAGCAACATTAACTCCTGAACTAATTCGGTTATAATTCTGTTATTTATTTGCAAAAGCTGATATAATTCTGTTATTTACTTGTAAAGTGTTCTTGATACTCAGGGGATTTATCTAACATTGGAAGAAAATTCTAACCAAAGATAATCATTATAAGTGTTCATGACATTATTGTGCACAGTTTGGTGAAAAGCTATGTGTTTAACAATGTACACAAGAAGATTATTGAAACTTGGAGTGGATTATATGCATGCATTTGTACCCCAGAGGTAATTCCAGCAGCCTGGTTCCTCTGACTGGGTTCCGTGACCCTAGGTGCTACCAATATTGATTTCAGGATTAAAGAGACCCATTAACCAGCCAACTATTGAAAATTAAATTAAAATTTGGTTTAAAAATAATCCTGACTTTCTTTGGAAAATTCGATGAAGTGTGCTTTCTTTCACTCCCAGAGCCTGGAGTATTCAGTTTATTTTTGTCATCTGTGAGTGTGAACTATTACCAAATGACAGGATATAACTCACTAATGTTAGTAGGAATAAGTCGAGCAAGAGCATAATGAAGACTGTCACTGGGTGGCATATTGATCTGATCAGTTTCTTGATCTATTAAGAGTACATGTAGTTCAACAGTCTTCAGTTCAGAAAAGAAAGTCATAGAACAGACTTTCATTTATTGACAAGCGAATGTGACCTTTTCTTAGAAGAACGTGCACAATAATATGCTCCTAATGAACTACCATAAGAAGAAGGAATGAAGAACGCGGACAAGACGACACAGCATTTGGGTGGAGCACCAGGATACCATCAAGATTGGAATTTCGGCTTCTGACTAGGAAAAATATCAGTGTGTTTTCTTCACAGTGTGTAAGACCAGTCCATCATATTGGTGTTATTTCTGGGAGATATGTACATCATCATCGAGGAATGGACCATACAGCATTCGGAGAAGTCTGGGTACCATTGTCATGGAACAATGGTACCTTTGTGACCAGCCAACCATGCTTGATTCCATACAAGTAGGTGATGATTTACCTGTGGCCTGGGAAGCTTAATATTGATCTGTACCATTAGGAAGACTGTTATGGGGGTTCATATACACTTTAAAGCCGTATTTCAGAATGTTTTTTGATGATTCTGATGTAGAGGTTCCTTCTGGATATGATAATTATGGCTTAAAAGGTTTTGTTAATGGAATATGAATTTTGAAATAGATTATGATCGATAAATCGAAGTTTCATATTTTAGGGACGGATGTCCGGTTGTTTCAGTTTATTTATGAGATGGAAGTTGCTTCTGGTTACGTACATGAGGACTTTAAAAGGTTTTATTGGTGGAAATGAATTTTAAAATATTTTGTGGTTGATAATTGAGTTAGCTAGTGCTTTGTCAGTTGAAGTTTTCTCAGTAAATATCTCAGCATGATTGAAGGAAGTGAACAATAAGATGTTTCATTATTGACTGGGATGCTATTGAGGTCTTGCTATGGTTGTATTTATTACATCCTGTTAGTGTCTGTGTTGTAGAGAGCTTGTTTGCAGTCTCATAACAGTGTATTCTTCAACAAACCACTTGGAAATCCATGGTCGATATCAATGGTGTTTACTTTTCACTACAGATAAATGGATATGTCTTATTCCGTATAGGATCAATGCATATGTCAATACACAGGAGTGAAGTTTGTGTTGGGTACCTTACTTACAACCCTATTCTGATGAGCAATTGTGTGTTTAAATCAAAAACTTACTATGACCTAGTTTTCGTCACCAGCCATCATAATAATGTGATTATCTTAAGACAAATCGTCATGAATGGGCAAAAGATTTCCACCGTGACATTTATTTCCTTAAATGTAAGTTTAACATGTGCATAAAAATCACTGCAATATATAAATTTACAAATCTCCAAAGGAAGTCTGGTGTTTTTGCTGAGAGAATTCCAAGCTTGTAGCCAAGGTTTCCAGGGACTAATTTCATCATTGTGTCTCCCAATTGAATAGAAATGCCTTACAGCTATTGCTCCACATAGGAGAGAATGGATCTGGCTGTGGAGAGAATTGGGCGAGATTCATTGGCAGCCTACAGAAACATTTAATTGGATAGATTGCGTCTTTGAGCAGATTTGCCACATTCTGCATCACAAATAAAAGTATTGATTTAAATCTGACTGACCCATCGCCTCCAACACTAACAGTACTGACACTTGTGAAGTGGAATTGTTTCAGATAAAGCTATTTCTATAACCATTATACAACTTTTTTAAAGAGGCAAATTTACGAACACTGATCTGGATCAATTTGTTAGCAGAACAGGGTTTTTCATATTGATGCAATTTGAAAGAAAATTGTCTTGTTAGACTAAATAAATGCTTGTCATTTTGTGGACTAGATGTAGTTTCTTATAATACACAGTTATATTATATTAATTAAATCGATCAATTAATTTTATTTTTATTAATTTTTACAAATATATGTTTCAGTGCAGTAGTGAAATATGCATGTATATCATAAGATTTCATCAAGTTAAAATAATATGCATTTTTAGGCTGGGTTACTAAATTTACACTTTGCTAATTTAATTTTCAGTTTGGGCACTTATTTTATTATTCATGAATAAATTCTCATGTGAGCGAATTCAACACCTATCTCTGATGTAGTCATATCGGTGTCTGCATCTAAGCTGTTGATTGTCTAGATACTGTTCCATGTTAGCACTGATTAGGCATATATACCAATCATATGGGTGAGTCTTTGTTCAAGACAGTACACTAATGTAATAGTTTTGCAAGCCTCTCGACCTACAGATCGAGAACCATGGCTGGACAAGATTAGGTGGTCACTAGGTGGTCATCCTGGGTGCTAATGGTCAGCCAGGGTGCTAATGGTCAGCTTGGCCTTGAAGTGTATTGATCTGGTTCGTTCTGGACACGTGCAAACATCAGACCATCACCACTTGACCAAATGACCAGTGGCTGATCACAGATTTATGCTTCTTCATATCCTCATCAGTATCCTGATGAGAACATCATTATCAAGAACACACTGTGTGGGAAGAAGGCTTGATGAAAGAAATCGATCAGATTGGTTATTGATGATATTATTAATGTTAGATAAGATCTAAATGACTTTCAGTCATCTTTTTAATGTTGTTGGATTTCAATCAAGTCTTGGTGAATGTATGCAATGAGAATTTCAATCTATTTGATAAAAATGCATCGCAATTTTTCATATGAAGTCCTTGGCTTTCTGGAAGTCCATCTTGTTCAATGGACTTAATTCAGTAATCTCATTTGACATGTTGTCAGTTAAAGGTTGACAGTTGTTAATCTCATTTCTACGGCTGTCATAGAGCATCATGTGCCTCATGTTATTTAATCAAGATATTCATTAGACCAAGTTGAACCCTGAGAAGTCTGAAAATTGAAGAAAGCACACTTTGAGAATTCATTTTCGAACTTTGAATTCTGTGATATTCACATGTAGTGATAAATAAAGGTTGTGCTAGAATGTCTTTAGTAAGAGAATTACACTGGAAAGTATGCTATAAGTATGCAACATTGAAGTATTCATGGCATCTGGCTTTTTCATCAGAATTAATTTGCTTCCAATTTCAAATACATTTAATGTTATACAAAATATATTTAAGACATTACTGGACTAATCACAATCCCATCTCTATAAGGCATTACTGGATGTCTATAGTAAGAACAAGGACAAACTAGGACTTTAAAATTCAAAATATGGTAAACAGTCTACTTTTCTACCTGGGTACTTTATGAAGGTCCTAGTGGGTGATAATGAAGCCATAATTGAAGATTCAGATCCTCTGTAATTACCACTAGTCACTGCAAAACATTAAGTATCTTAAATGGACAATACTTACAATCAGCACTGAATGTCAATGTAGTTACTATCAGACTTAGAATTACTTTAAGCTTTAGTATTTCAGATGTCTATCAGACCACTGATGCCACCTCATAGCTTTTTTGTTTGTTTTATTTTTATCATTTAGGTTTTTGTCACTTTCTAGATTTTTTTCACTAATATCATGACTTGTCAGTTTTAGGTCCTGTTAAGCCCAGGGATACAATAAGGGTTTCCTGTACCTCTAGGTCTGGTACTGTACCTCTAGGGCTGGTATTGTACCTCTAGGGTTGGTATTGTACCTCTAGGTCTGGTATTGTACCTCTAGGGCTGGTATTGATGAGGTGACCATCATTAGCACTATCAGTACACCTTGAAGTGTGAGGACATTGATTCTGATCTCCATTGGCCACCAGCACTTCCTCCAGGGAAGCTCCCAAGATGACCAGAGTATCCACATAATAGGTTATCTGCCAATTAGTATTGATTCCCTTCAAAAATACACCATGTTCCAGGCCTTCCTTGAGTTGCTTTGCTCACAGGAACGTGTAGAAGTGGCTAGAGGTCATATGATAGTGATCTACACTTTGTGACATTTTAGTTGTTTATCCAGGAGATCGATGACCTCCACAGTTCATGCTCATCATTCCAATTAAATATAATATCAATGTAAATTTACAAATGTAGCCAGGTGTGATAACATGCTCCTACTTGTCTCAGTCAGCGGTGGTTACCTCTTTGGCTTAGTAGGTAGAGCATTGGACTCACAATCCAGCAACCCTGGTACGAATCTCAGGATTGACTAGGTCCTCAGTTACACATGTACACTATATTTATTACATTGACAGTGCTCTTTTCTCACCAATTATGAACATTGTGCCAAGATGGTATATTTTTATACTAATAATTTTAAAAGAATTTATGGGCCAGTTTGACCATTGGGGATGTTATATTTGATGTGTGGTAGAGATACATGTACTAGTATCCTCTCACTGAAGAGTATATAGCGCAGTGACATACAAGGATATGTTAACCTTGTACTATACATTATATATTACATATTGTATGTCATACGTGCTAAATTCTTAGCCACAGTAATCCATGCATATTGTTGATGGACAGATTGTCAGATGAACAGGAAATGAAAACTATGAAGGAAGTGTTTAGTGAGCATATGTCAGGTTTATGAATATCTGTGCGTATTACATATTATGTATGCACCTAACGACAGGGCTTGATAGTTTCTCATTTCATCTCGAAAGGTGTTACAATGTTGCTGTGGCCTCAAATCTTAAAATATCTAAATCCATTTCATGTCTTCTCTGCAAAATCAGGTGAGAAAAGCTATGTTATCTTTAGTGTGTGATATATTGTTACAAAGCCATCAATTCTACTTTAAGCCATTAAGATGTACTGTCAGATTTGACTATAAGATGTATGTTTACTGCAATACATGCATTAAATTCTGCTGACTATGTATATATTATTCTGAGATGTAATGTATTACATGTCTATTATCACACCTAACAGGATAGAGTAGGTCAACACAGCATTGCATGATCAATGTTATTTTCCAATAGGTTTCATATACAGAGGCCTAAGGCATGATATCTCTCTGTGTGGAGTGTCTTTGATGGCAAGTTTGCTGTGCAACCATCTCGAGTTGCAGATCCGGATCCACGATGCCTTGTCATCATTTCATTACTTCCTGTAGTGAGCTCCATGCCATCCAGCCAGTGACACTTTGTTGTCACGACATCCATGGCAGTCCTGGAATTAGCCGAGTGATCAAACCTTGTCCTGATCTTCATATCCTCATTCAGGGCCACTAAGGAAGAGATAATTGCCCTTGGGATGGACATGAAACAGTAATTACTAGTGGGGATTAAATGTCATCCGATTTCTCACACGCACTTTTGAACTCTGGAATTATGGTTTTAATGACAGTGGATGTTGATGAACTGAATTTGTTTTATTAAGTTGCTGTCAGTTTTTTTTATGTGAAAGTTAATCAGAATTCACTGTACTGTAGCTATATATTAATAAAGAAAGGTAAAGTTCTCAGAAATTAAATGTTTTAAATGCCAAATGACATCTTATTGCTTTTTATAATTTTAATAGACCATTTCTTTACAAATGTTTAGGTATTCTTAATTTTGAGGTCACTTATGTATAATTAAACTGACATATATTGGTGCACTAGTCTATAGCCCAGGCTTTATTCTAATCCATATAGTCCTACTCAATTTCCACCATGAACGCTTTAACAAGTCAAGATTTCACTTTTATATCTTTCAACCTTTTTTTTGCATAAATAGTATATACTTTCTATAGTAAATTTTCAGTAGCTATTTTCACATTAAACTATTGCAAATCATAAGAATTGATAAAACAAATGATTTACTTTCACCCTATGAGATTATGGTTAAGCCTAATGTGTAGACAAGTGTACACTGGTACAGTGGAATGAGGTTATCATTGGCGGGCCGATTCCTGGAGGAGTCTGTGAAGACGGCTGATGCTCCATTGGCGCCGATGGTCAATGATCAGACATATGAATTCTGCCAAGAGTTAACACACCCCACCACAGCTCTGACTGTCAACATTGATTTCTGTCCCCCAGATAAATGGAAGGCCCTGGCTTACACTTGATCTGGTAACAGCCAAAAACAGAGCCCAGTGGATTTGAAGTCCCAGAAATAATAATTGCAATAATCCCAAGAGCGATGTGCGAAGTCACTTACCAGGGCCCATGTGTAGACTGGTTATTGTAAATAATGGATATTGCTACAGAGTTCCCGACAGATAATGTATGTTAAATGTACATTTAGAATCTATGTATTTTCCTTTCCTGCAATGATCGTTATAGTTGATTGTGACTGCACAGACATTAGTAGTGGTCTGATGATTAAAGTGTGTTGATGATATGGAATAGGATATGTTGTCATTTGTCGGACTACTATGCTCATGGCTCTGTTCATTCTCCACGGTGTAATTCTGTTAAACCTGGAGAAAGGTTTGGGCAATTCAGTGATGGAATGTAACTTTAAAATGTACTTGTCTGAATAATGATATCAATAACAAAATATGAAATATCTACTAGCCCGTAGGATACCTTTAACATTAGGAGAAATGGATCAGGCTGCCAGGCAAGTGTCTAGTTCTATCCCTGGCATTTCATAGCAGTCAGTAATATCTATGGTGGTTGGTCAAGGTGCATTATCAGTGCCAAGCAGTTTATCCTAATCAGTTTGTCTGTTTGACATGTTCACTTTTAGAACACCAATTCCAAAATAGATCCTGACACATATACCCTATTCATATTTATTCAATTCTTAGATTACATGTATCTTAACTTCTTTGTTAATATGCAGCAATTAGAACAAGTGTCAGATACACAACATTCATGAAAATAAATTGCCATTGTCGTACATGTTTATCTTTAAAGACATTGACTAACAATTGTTTGTTGACATTCCTGCAAGGACCCCCTGATCCAGTATAGATTCCTTGTCTACTACCATTGCCACTTCCTACATGTTATAAATATAGCCACACTGAATAATTCACAACTATTGATTGGATCACATAGATTTCTCTTTTTCGCTTGCTTGCTTATCTTAAAGAGCTAATTGCCCTCCTCTGAGTGAATATATTGACTACATACTAGAGCTTATGAACGTCTGAGCCAGATGTAGTATGTATGCAGTGTAATATGTATTGTTATCAATATCTTATGTAATTACGAAAATGTATTGATTAATAATTTAACCCATGGGTTCAGGGATTGTATGTCACTGAGAACATTTGCAATTCTGTGTGGAGTTTGGGCATGGTGTCTGTGTACATTCGGTACCTTTTTCATCATTGCTTCACTTGCACTAGCTGCATCTCGGTTATTACAGGTTTTCCTCCTACCATAAGCAAATTGCTGTGATGGAACTGAACAGCCCCCCCCCCACCCCCCACCCCCACACACACCCCTCCCCAACCTCAATTTACTCTCATGTTAGTATTACATTGCATGAGTGATATTATACACATCTACCAAGATCATTGAATAATAAATTATTCTCATTTGTATGTTTAGAAGGGAGTTGAGAAGGAAATTGAGTGCACACACAGATCCGATGATCGGGGTAATAATGTAGCGCTTTGAGCATATTTTCGGGCATGTATTTGGCGCAGTATTAATTGCACATTATGATTATTATGTTTTGTTATAAACAACATCCATCATTTGTACAAGAGCATTAATAAAGCTCTACCATCAGTTAATGTACAATTATCATCACTTCTATCTAAACCATGTTTGACCGCAGTAGGAATGCTGATTGAGCGCTGCTATTCACATATGCTGGTATGAATGTGTGAGATGTTGTTATGTCTACCAGTAGACACTAGTGGGGGATTTTCCCCAATTCTTCTGGACAAATGGCACCAGCAGGAATGGTAAAAGGGAGATACCAGAATTTATGGCATGGACATAATCCCACTGTTAGTTGGTAATGGCAATGTATGTGTCTATTAGTAAGTGTTGTATGTGTTTTCCCTGTCTGAGTATAATAAGGTTATGTTTCCTGTTTCAAATTATCAAATGTTAATCTATAGACTGTATACATCTCTGGCAATTTCACTGCCAGACATGGGGACTGGTAAGTCTGAGAAGTTACCCATCCTCATACATGTTGGCCAGTGATCGATGATATACATCTTGAAAACAAACAAAAAGTAACATGACATGTGGGCGTGCAAGGATAAAACGTTACCAGTCCTCGCTGAAAATAACCCGGGCGGGCTCTATTTCGACCACTGCTATAGACTATTCAATATCCTGTTTCTCTTGTATTTTTATACGTATATTGGTAGATAAATGTGCGATACTTGTAAAATTTGAAGTTTATGTTAAATTGATATAGCTGTGTATCTGTGGTATAGAATGTCATTCCGGAAACATATTTGAAATAAAAATGGGTTAATGTTAAAGTCTTGGAACAACATAATCTACTTCAGCTGTTGACAGGTTGTAAGATTCAAATGAAGCTGAACAATGGTTAGAGGTCAGTGATTACAAGGTGTAGGATCTGATGCCAAGAAATGTCAGTTCAGGATAGCTGATGGTACCCACCCCCACACCGCCACACAGTTCTGGCAATGAGGAGAGGTGTTGTGGTGATTAACGATGGTGCAGATAGAACTTTGTCAGCAGCTCCACCTCAGGTGATA
Organism: Lepetodrilus fucensis; assembly: GCA_032361325.1. Taxonomy (NCBI): domain Eukaryota; kingdom Metazoa; phylum Mollusca; class Gastropoda; order Lepetellida; family Lepetodrilidae; genus Lepetodrilus; species Lepetodrilus fucensis. The sequence goes on from JAUTBV010110616.1 coordinate 19,986, forward strand.
ACAATAGCTTAATTGATGGCTTGACTTATAGAATCTGACACCTCTTGGAAGAAAACCAAATATTCGACTTTACGAAGCAATATTAATTAATTAGCTAAACCGTTATAATACTTTAAAAAAAATCCACTGTCAATGATGTCATGAAATTCTAGGTTCATATGGTAAGACTAGAATGTCTTTAAATGAAATGGCATTACACAAAGCAAGACAGACCATTAGTTTGATCAACACCAAATGCTAAAGGTCTATGACCATCTTAAACTAAACATGCTTTGTACAATTAGTGCTCTGGCTGAACGAGATGGGGGCCGAGATGGTCAATTTATGGGGGGTAGTGAAAGGTAGAGATTGTATTAGAGATACCTGTGGTAGATGGGTGAGACTGTGTTGTGGATTTACCTATAGTCCGAAATGGTCTTCTGTGCTGGTGGTTCGAAGTGGTCTGCTGTGCTGATAGTACAAAGTGGTCTGCTGTGCTGATAGTTGGAAGTGGTCTTCTGTGCTGGTGGTTCGAAGTGGTCTTCTGTGCTGATAGTTGGAAGTGGTCTTCTGTGCTGGTGGTGATGTTATGACATGGATGGGGTTGCAGTTGTTGAGTCTACCTGCACTGTCATCAAGTGGAAGTTGTGTACAGGTGATGTGCTGCATGGTGTGTACAGGTGATGTGCAGCATGGTGTGTAGTGAACAGACAGCTGTACTGCATGTTATGGGCATGACCAACATTTTAAGCTATAATTGTCCAGCATAGTAATAAAATACAAATACTCAAAGAACTTATTTGTGAATATTTCAAGACAGGTTTCTGAATTTGTGCCACTCATTTATTGTTTATAAATACTGATATGCAAAGGATTTAGGACTATGTCATTTTCTTTTTTATTTATGTTTTAGCATTTGGCACATGAAATCAATGCTAGCTATGATTGCTTACGTATTTCAAAGGTTCGATTATTTATATATTTTTTCAGTTTTTGGCAAGATAACAGAACTGGAGATTTCCTATGAAACTATTAAGTTAGTTTGGCAGACAATGCATTGCATGCAAGACAGGAAAATAGCTAGAGGGGAGATTCATCAGTGTGTGTATAGTCATGAAATCCTCTACTCAGTCTCTGTTTACATCAATGAACCCAATATTGGTGGAGGGATCTTTAGATTTGATTTGATTTTCTTTAGATTTGATTTTGTCATCATGTATGGTTGAAAGATTCCTGTTGCGATGTGAAGCAATAAATCACTCAATTTTATATTTGAAGTTTATAACATTTAGCCAATCATGTAGAAATTTGAAATATTATATAAATAAGTGATTCCTGTGAGGATTGTGTCCGAGTTCAGCTAGAGAGGTTTATTGCGTGGACCCACTGATTGCGAATGGCTGATGACAGTGTGAATCAAACCGAATAAATGGACACTTCTCAGATTTTGTGTATTGATTCTGTTGAGAGATCCCAGCGATTGAGTTGGTCACTCAAAATTAATGCATTCTCATATTTCTCATTCCATCACGTCTGTCCATTTCTGTCCAGTTCAGACAGTCAGTCCATTGGTATTCTCTTTGGTCATGTCCTCCCAGACCAGATGGTTTATTGGCACTCTGGTCTGGTCAGAATTCTGTCCACTTTATCCAGTCTATTGACACTCCTGTATTATCTGGTCAGATTTGGTATTTATAAGTGGGTTCTGATTTCAATAGTATTTAAGTTACTGTAATGTCATGATCATGATATTACTGTGCAGAACACTATGAAGTCAGTATTACTTTTGGAATCATTGCCATATAATGGTAGCGTTATGTGCATGGATGAACTTGACATGGATTTAGCATATTATGTTATTATCTTATTCTGATATAGCTAGGCATGATTAATCACTATGAATACTAAACTGATGAATACATCAAGGTTTGAGTAATGTGCTCATTTATTGCTATCGACCAGTCTTTGTACATTATTTTTATGAAGCACAACCATTATTATATGTATTTCTATATGTATTTCTATGTCCAATGCATATTAACCAAAATGTAAAATCAGAATATGAATAATCTGTATTTGACATCAATAACCTCACTTGATACTACCACTTGGAAACTTCTACTTTTTCAATGTCTCGTGTGGATTTGAACCATTCCTCAATCAATACAAATGGTTTGAATTAAATCAAATCATTGCATAATGAATACAAATACAAATAGTTTGATTTCAGGAACTCTTGTGCAATGCAAGTATATAGATTTCAGTAAGTGTTAATAAATCTCAATTATTTCCATCAAGAAAATAACATATAATACCAGATGATGTCCACAGACATTTAGGGGTATTGCAATTTTACCAGTTTGTCAATAAAGTGCCCGATTTCAGTGGAATGTGGAGTTGGAATGTGGAGTTGGAACATGGTTCTGTGATACGATAATGGGATGCAGCTTCCTGTCAGAGATGATTGCCATATTTGCATTGTAGTGTGAAGACTTCATCCTAGACAACCGAAATGAAGATGAAATGAAAAATTGGATTAAGATCATATGAAGCATGTGAACTTCATTTGACCTCTATCCCTTCAACGTGATGTTCCGAAATATTATCCATCTAATTTTGTATTGTGTATTGATTTCTTATGGAAAGTGGATTAGCCACACCACTGTAGTCCGGTGTTTTCAATGATGGAATCTGGAAAATGAAGAATTATATCCACTAAACATAGACGGGACAGATATTTGTAATAAATATTAATGCTTCACTGAATTTGAGAAAGCAGATCATGATGATTGATGCAATGCAAAGAACTTCAGATTGTTCAGTTTTTGCTTCTGAAGAGATTCAGACAGACATTTGCATAATTCTTCAATATTTGTTTTGCTTGGTCCATCATTACTGCCGAGGCCCAGACAACTAAAGAGACACATGTGAAGGAATGGCATCGACTGAGTCATAAAGTCAAACACATTTCAAGATTCCTGCAAACTGGAAGGGCTCGTTCCTTATGCATGCATTCTCATATTATTTGTTAAATATGCAAATTCTGCCACACTGATGGAGTTGGTATAACTTGGCCAGAGACTGTGTTGTTTGAACCAGTGATGTCTAATGCTAAGGACCAATGCTGTCTAATGCTAAGGACCAGTGATGTATAATGCTAAGGACCAGTGATGTCTAATGCTAAGGACCAATGCTGTCTAATGCTAAGGACCAGTGATGTCTAATGCTAAGGACCAGTGATGTCATACTTTTATAGTCACAGATGTATTTGTATATTTACAAACAAATATTCAAATAAATTACAAGAAGAAAAATATATGTTATCATATCCTAAAATTAATTGAATATTTTAACTGATCATTAAAATATGTGATAAATAAGCCTATTACTATGCATAAAAAGGTATATCTGTCATTTCCCCTGATCACTGGAAACTATAATGAGTTTATATAATGCTACATGTATAAGGAACCTGTGATTAGAAGATGCTGAGTTGCAGTGTTCTATATCTACTAATCTTAAGGATCTAAGGAACTAGTGAAGCTGTGAAGGATATGTTTTATACCTTACATTCCACAGCTAACACCCTTGGTGAACATAAAAGTTTTATTCTGCTATGCAAGGATCCCTTCACAGAAGACTATTTTAGCCAGTACCCCATTGCTACTGTAATCACTAGCTCTCCATTCCTCCATGCTTACAGACAAATGACATTGTGGTGTGTTGGTCACAATGACATATGTTTTGCATGTATGCACTACCATATGTCAAGGTGTAAGAGTCGTCGATGCTGTTCCCATGAGGTGTAAGTCATGGATCACATATGACCTAGTAGTCCTTGGTACTTCTTTCACCAGTATTGATTCTTCTTTTTCATGGCGTCTTCGGATCCGGTAGGACAATAGGCAATATATCATATCTACGTGTAATGTCAGTTAGGCTGACGGGGCTGTTTCATATCTATTTAGGAAATTGATGGTCAATGTATAGAATTCCTGTCAATGACCACATGGTTTCATTAAGGCCTTTCCTCGTGGATCAGTAGATATTGATCAAGACTAGCAGGAACCTTAGCTTTGGTGTTTGGCTGGGATGGTATGTTCAGTGAGATTAATCTGGGATCTCGGCATCATTGTGGTCATCTTGAGCATACTTCTACGGTCTTCATTATAGGGGAATTCTGATGACGTAACTCAGGCAAGATGTACCAAGATATAGGTGGTAATTCTTCAATGATTCTCAGATACTTGGATGATTAACAATTTCACGCCTTCTCGATATGCTTCCGTTGTTTCAGCTGTTGGTAATTATGTAGAAATTACGTAAACATTATTTTCCAGAAGGTGTATTTAGAATGAGAATTCCATAGCTGTGAAAAGTCTGAGCTAATTTTATATTTAGACTATCTTCTCTCAGAATGTTCACTTAGCACTCGGTGTTGTGGATTCTTCAGCTTTTTACACATGTCTGTATTTTTCCAGTTCAATCATATTTGTGATCTTCACTTCAGGCGATGGAACAGCCTTGGGACGTTCTAATCTGACTGACTCCTCAACTGTGTGCAGTACATTCTTGTCAGACTAATAGCATCTGACAGTCAGACATTTCCAGGTGCTTCAATGACTGTTCTCTTAGCACTAGAACACCTGGCTGTTAATAGACTTGAACTTGAACTAAGGGGAAACAAATCTGTCAGATGCACATCATGGACATATTCTAGACTTGGAAATCTGATTGCCATATTTTAAGAGTGTCAAGAGTGTTATGTTTCAGAAGTTTGTGAAAATTGAAAACATTTGTGTAAGACTGATCGACTGTTACTCTACACTGGTTCTGCGTGAGATTGAACATTATGTCTAGAAAGTGGAGACACGCGTTGTCATGCAATCTCAAGTGTACATTCTTATACAGGAATCTTAAGGAATCAAACTCCGCTTTCATCTATTCTATTCTATATAAAGAATAATTTTCAGACTGAGCAATGATTTTCTAGGTATGAGGACTCATACTTGTACCGGATTCTCATCTTTACCGCCAAGTGTGGGTTTTGAAGTCCTCATGTAGGCATTGCCTGACAATGAAATGTTAACAGAGCCAGGATGACTGTTGTTAGAAGGGTGCTGTGTTTAAGAGCTTCTGGAAGCTGATGGAACTCCTGTAATTAATACAAAATCTACCTCTCTCAGGGATGTCATGTGCATGTCCAAAGTTTCCATGTACATATGTCCTTGCAGTCTTCCAGATCCAGTGAATACTTTGTGACTTTATGACTCCCAACCAACCACCTCTACTAACAATCAGGGAATTTCTTTACATCTCGTGTGCCAATTATATTCATAGAAGTGCATTTCTAGACATTGAGTTTCATATTAGAAAGGGATTCTACCAAAGGATTCAAAGGAATTCCCCATAAAGGCAGCTCATACTTCCGCGAACTAACTACAGGTGACGATGAGACGAAAGAATGCTGCATGTTTCTTGCCATGAGATTTGAGCCCATTTTTACTTTTGCTATGTGATTGTCCATATTGTGTTGATCCCCGACCTCTGAAGTGTCGGATATAGGAAGGATATTGTATTAAGTTTTATCTTGGTGTGATTCTGTGGATGCACATCTGAGACAATGTCGTACTGCCAGTGGCCAGATAATTATATACAGCGGACATCGTACTATTTGTTCTGCAAGTGGTACCAGCAGAACCAGGATGAGAATGAATATGAAGATATGGAGTCTTTCTATGGTGAGTTTACCTGTTGTTTGTCCTAAGTATTAGAAAACCTTTGTTCTTAGTCTGTCAGTGTTGTCATCCTGGATTTCTGTCTGTCTGTTTATAAGGATTTGTGATTATTTTTATATGCTTCTATCCTTGTACAGACAATAAATTGTTGCTAATTCTACTTTCAGAAAGTCACTTTAAATAAATTAATGGCCGGCAGATATTTTCTAGGGAATCTTTCTATTAACTATTGGAACTCTGCATGATGAAGCTGGTGTGATTATTCTTCCAATGTGTCTGCAAGTTCTTGAAAAGTGCCTGGAGCCTGTAACCATTTGCAAATTCTTCATTGTAAAAGTAATATAAAGCTAAATTTATATGTCCAAAAATGTGACTGGGCCTTAATTAATTTTGTTGAGTATAATTAGTGTTCGAAATAGAGCCCGTCTGCACGCCCGCGACGGGTTATTTTCAGCGAGGACTGGTAGCGTTTTATCCTTGCACACCCACATGGCATGTTACTTTTTGTTTGTTTTTCAAGATGTGTATCATCGATCACTGGCCAACATGTATGAGGACGGGTAACTTCTCAGACTTACCAGTCCCCATGTCTGGCAGTGAAATTGCTGGAGTTTTATACACTGGTATAATTAAGATCGGTTATGATCACTTCCCACAAGAACTCGCTGACTGAAACATAACTCCTGCTACAGTGTATTCTGAGCACAACTTCAATTAATATCTTAAATGTATTTTATTACATAATCAACTTGGCAGCTATGTTTACTATTACATGTAAAAATGTGTAGAGCAATGGATCAGTTATATATTATAGACCAAGATGTATAATTTAAAACACATTTATTGAATTTCTGCTGGGAAATGGTATTTCAGTTAACTTTAGTTTTTCTACTGAGACTCAATAGTTGCAGCACACACGTTTTGTTTGCTGCCATGGTAACCTCCTATATTTTCTCACATGTTCATCATTTGGTTTTCTGCTCTTCAGTCAAAACCATATTTAACTATTTTGAGCCGTGTCTAATTGTTCACATGCAGTTCTCATGTGCAGAGGATTAATGCATCTGAGTTCCCAGCAAGTCTGTATTTCCATTTTGCACCTTACTATTCTCAGAGCTGGAAAGAAATTGGCAGGAAAACAATTTTTCACGGTCACGCACAGATTCTCTTTTCAAAACATATCACATTTCTCCAATAGGCATTTCTGTAATGTGATTTTATTGATTGCTTGAAGTACAGTATTCTTAAAAATGACTTGGAAGTTGTGGTAATTTTTCATATTTTTATTATGTATTTCAATTCAATTGTTAATGTTTTCTGACTTTATGCATATACACGTACTAATGGTGTTCATGAGAAAACAGGCTCATATTGCAAGCAGTTTAATTGTTTACTTCAGAACAAGGCCCTTAAGGCCTAAGGATTTTATTTAGATATTTCATTGATTATTATTCCCAAGTATCAGCATCAACTTTCAGATTTCATGACTAAAAACAATCTCAGGCTCTCATCGCTAAGAACACAGCCTATTTGAAATGGTCTGGCTAGGTTATGACAATGGCTGTAATGTAAAACCTATGTCATAATGCCCCACCCACCACCAGTACCACCTGGCGCCGCCACTCCAGGTGGGAGTCTTTACCTGTACGCTCGGCAGAGTATCCCTGGACATACGTGGCTGCCAAATGTCTGCCTCCTGTCTACTACATCGCCAAGTGTATCTCACATCTAATAGAACTACGACTCTTCTCATAATGCCGTGATGGTGACATTTGATTTCCTCTATGAAATACCTGTTGCCAGAACTAGCCAAATATTCTACATAGATGAACATTGGCATTACTGGAGCCACATATTGAAGAGGTGGTGTATGTCTGCTTAATGTCCTACATTCTGCAACACTGAATTTATATATTTTATACATTATTTGTCAAACGATTAGGTTTTCGTTAGTTACTCATTATAACATGCATGTTGTCATCCTTTAAGACAAATCCATTAATTTTCATAATTTATTTGTCATTAATTGAAACATGATTGTATCACAAATTTTAATATTTTTTTTAGTTTTCTTCACAATTACTATTTGTAACAAAGTAATATTTTACAAGAATACAAAACTAAAAACATCCACAAACTTAACAAAACCACAATTAGGTAGGACAAAACCACAGGACAAACCTGAAACAGGAATGATAACAACAAGTAGGATAAATCCACAGATATGACAAAAGAACAAATCTGATAACACTATAAAATAATTATTTATTGCCAAGAATAGAAGGGCATGAGAAATATACTATAGCATGAGAAAAGAAAGAATGAGTAAAACAAAATGCAAAAGAAAAAGAGCAAAACCCACAACCATGATAAAAAGTACAAACTGGACAAAACAAGTAAAGAATTGCTATTCGTATAACTGCATGAAAACATCATTCTTTTTATCAGCAACGTTCTTGGTAGATTTTAGATGTAGATAGAAACAAACTTTTCTTCAATCCCAGATACATGTTACTGCTGGATATATACAAACACTGTGGGCATATCTCCAAGGTTACCCAACCAAAAATGCATGCACACACACACACATACACACACACACACACACACACACACACACACACACACACATTGAGTCCTGGCTCACACATGCTGTGTCTGTCTGTAGACCCGATACAACAGTGTTAGTGTACTGTACAAGAAGGAGGAACACCTAGTATAGGGTGTGATGTGACTGTGTTGTTGGATAACACTGTGTCCGACATGAGCGATAGTGATGAGGAGGATTACGATAATCTGTATTGGGAGAAGTGTGAGGCTCGAGCGGCCATCTCTGTAGGTAAGTGAAGGGACGGAGAAGGAGAGACGTCAGTGCCAACGGGAGATTAGGGTTCTGTCGGTGTGTCGACACATTAGAGATGTTTCGGTATGTCCACACCTGTACTGGAGCTGGTGCCGCTAGGTATGGAGGGTGGGGTGATGACCAATGGCAATTTGTATATAGGAGGCGATCAGATATTAAATACAATGTTTAATTGATGCATGTTTACCTGCATGTATTTCACAACCATATTGTTCAATAATAATACGGTATGTAAAAGTAATTAAAGAAAAATTACGAAAATTTGGGTGTTTAGAAAATATATGTTGGATTGATGGACAAATTATCATGGACAAGACATTTACTCAAATGCTAAATATAATGTTTAATTAATATATGTTTACCTCCATGTATTTCACACGATATATTTTAATAATAATGTTTAAAATTAATTATGAAAATTATGAACAGTTTGGATATTTGGAAAATAATATATTGGATTGATGGACAAAATCATCATGGACTAGACATTTACTGCCACTTGGCTAACCATGATGAAGTTGTACCTGGCCCCAAGATTATGAAACTTTTCTGAGTACAAATTTGTGCTCAACTCAAGAGTTTTGTTTATAAAATGTCATGTAAATTTTGAGCTTGAGCACAAATTTGTACTCGGAAAGTTTCGTAATCTCAGGGCCAGGGAATGGTTATCACTGTTGTACTTTGACATGTTCATGACATCGGATACCTAAAGCACTGTTACCATTTCTCTGTGGAGACAAAAAAAAGTGGTGGTAGGTCTGTTTGAGGTATCACGTCTCTAATATTAGACAAAGGTAACAAATAGCAGAGCACATCAGAGAGTGCGGAATTGGTGGACCATGTAATTAGCAGTAAACAGTTCTGTGTCAGTAGGTATCTGCAGAACTGCAGGCTGACACTTCACAGTGGATTCCAGGGTTACATCTAACATTCTTGTTTCTACAGGAATAGATGCATAGGATGTAACATGTTGTTTCATTTTATATCAACATTATGAGTCTGTCCTCAGTGACATATTTTATATTTGTACAAGCTTCAGCTTCTTTAAATAAAAAGTAATATAAGCCATGACAGAGGAAGTTAAATTAAATATCTTGTAAAATATGTTGACATTCTTCAGATGTAATTTAATCATTTTTTAAAAATAATCATTTAAAAACTAATTTAAAGATCAATAAACAAGCATAGTGAACACTATTTACTATTGTTGATGTATTATCACAAATTTGTTTATTGTGATCAATCTTTGAAGAAGTTGTAAACATTCAAGTTTATTGACTTGTTTTTGGTGAAAATGACAACAGCCATAATCTGATATCATTGTAATAAATCTTTGAAAAAATTGTAAAAATTCAAGTTTATGTAATGAGAATTACAACCACCACAATTAAACAGGAGTAAATGTTGTCTGATATTGCCTCCCTCTTACACACCCACAGAACAAATAAAAGCTATGCAATAATTTACAAGTATTCTACATATGCAACTAAGAAACATAGTAATGCTGTTATGGTATAAAGCAAAATAGATATTTGTTTGTACTTCTCTGCCCTTCCATTACCAGGGAAATATTTGGAAGCTAATTGGCTCTGAGACGGCAGGTATTGGCAGACTACACTAAGTACAGCACTTCCAGGTGTGCAGTGAGCTGTTTGGAATCATTTATATCCTGATCTTCCTACTTTACTTCCACTGATTACCTCGTCAAATGGCCCTGGCTCTGGAGGTGCTTCCGTGTAGCTTACTGATGTGTACGATGTGATGTCTCTCGTAGCTGTGACTCTCTACTGAAAATAGGAATATGGAGGTTTGACCGTTTGTTGATGTTCAGATAGAGGTTTTCAAACAGTATGCAGTATTATGATCAGATAGAGATCTTAATTATGGCCCCTACGCGTAGACATAAGACACATTCACACATGAATGCACACACACACTCGTATATATAAACATGCATAGAAACGCTCTCTTCATCACAAATGGGTGAAAGATTCCTACAGCGACATTAAACTCCATACTCTCTCTGTCTCTCTGTTTCTCTTTCTGTCTTTCTTTCTGTCTCTCTCCCCTTCTTCCTCTATCTTTCTCTATCTTTCTCTCTCTCTCTCTCTCTCTCTCTCTCTCACACACAAACACACACACACACACACACACCACAAACACACACACAAACACACACACACACACACACACACACACACCACATACACACACACATATACACAGA
>JAUTBV010110617.1:0-14363 GCA_032361325.1 Lepetodrilus fucensis
ACTAATATCACGACTTGTCAGTTTAGGGCGGGAGGAAACCTGCAACATCCGTAGCGCTGAATGTTGCAGTAAACCTGAGAGCACCAGCTGGTACCAACAAGACCAAGGATGATATAACTGTATTGCCAATCTACAGAAAGTACATCCTATCAATATCGCATCAGAAAGGTAACTTTCGCGAACATAGGCATACGTTACCTTGCTGTAGGTTTTGACATCGTCGTCCAGATTATTGAGCCATGCTGCGTAGAGGATAGACAGAGAGTGCTCCTCCCCCGCGTCAAATAGTTCCTCGAAGGGCGGGTCCAGACACCGATACGTCTCGTTTCTGATTGGCCACGAACAGCCGATGTCTCGTGGAGAGGATATCACAATGTAGGTAGAATAGATTGCCTATATGATAATACAGATTAACAATAACAAATGTATATATATATAGAGCAGTGATGAAATATTGAATCATATTGAGATTAGTCATAAGGTCAAATATATTGATTCTTTGAATTAGTGCTGGGAAATATTTCACCCATACACGATGGTCAAATAAATACAAATATGTCTGCTACATACAATTTAGTATATATACTGTAAAACGCAATTTTCATGATTGTGCAAGATTTAAGAGAAAAAACATATTCACGATTTGTTAAATTCACGTTGTCCAAGTATGTCAAAATAAACAAAAATGTTGGTCAATTAATAACTTCACCAAACTCGGATTCTACTCACAGGTTAATCTGTTAAAATGATGCCCGTTTTACAATATATAGATTTAATGGATGTTGTCTAAGATTTGAATTTCTAAAGTTCTCTATTTTCTGCCTTTTAGTTTTACTCACATGTGCCTTCTTCTTCAGAGTATATGGATCAAGAATGTCAGCATAGAACAGCTGTCGGTATTGTTGAACTTCTGTCCAGAAATCCAGATTTGACATCCACAACTGAAAATGTACATAGACACAATTTATGAAACAGAGGATCATTCCGTTCACCCTGGGATTCGAACCAGCTTTTCTGGATTGTGAGTCCAACGCTCTACCGAATGAGCCAAAGGGGTAACCCCTCTGGCCGAGACCAATAGGAGCATCTCATATCACACCCAGCTACACAACTCACTGATGAAAGCATTCAATTTTAATGAAACCACAAAAATAACTATCAGTTTATAACAGCCATGATTTCAGTGGAAAATAAGCCACAGGCCCTAAGCCATGTCCAGGGCAAATAATTAGATTCATGAACAAATATATCTGCGGATTTCTGTGGATCTGTAGAAAATGTCCACATCTGTGATAATCTTTTTTGATGTACTATTGTTGGGGTAGGCAATAGGAATCAGTTTTTATATTTTATTTTTACTTACAAAGCTTTATTAGGCAACAGGCATTATCTATAAGATAACAGGCAAATGTTTGAACCTTATTTCTGCTCTTATCAATGAACTTCCTGAAGAAGCTCCCGGACGGCTTCTCATGATGCAAGGCTTGTAGCAGCGCCTCCATCCGCCGGCCTCCTTCGAACTCCGACACCGTGGAACTACTTTCATTGGAGGCGGCTGACAGGGGGCGCTCCTTCTTGTCGCCAGGCACCAGTTTCTTTGGCGAGGGTCTGGAGTGCCGTGGTGTGAGGTGGTCCGCGCCAGAGACCATGGAAGCAGACTCCCAGGAGTCCGAGGAGTCCGACAGTGAGGAGACGGGACGACTGGAAGCCACCCGAGCAGACTTGGCTCTGGACGAAATGGACACAGCCCTGAGTTGAGAAAACATTGAAATTAATCTCAATTCTGTTTTATTGGAATTACTAAACAGTTGACAGTGATATACATGGTGTTATGTGTAGTCTCCTTCAAACACTGCAAGTCATGTGAAAACACTGAAAATCATACGGTCAAATCAAGCAAATTGAACAATAAATGCAATAAAATGAAATAAAAATATGTCCTGAGTATACATTCTCTGCTCTGGACATCACTGAGTAATGAATGTAAACAAAAGACATTTGATAGCATTTCTTCAAGTTGAACACATTATCCATGAGAACATGTGTTGTTCTTTTGTAACTAGTGCGGTAAATAAATATAAAATTATAAAATATATATACTACAGATTACTGGGCAGAACTATTCTCAGTCATAACAAGAACTATTCTCAGCCATAACAAGAACTATTCTCAGCCATAACAAGAACTATTCTCAGCCACAACAAGAATTATTATCAGCCATAACAAGAACTATTATCAGCCATAACAAGAACTAGTTTCAGCCATAACAAGAACTAGTTTCAGCCATAACAAGAACTAGTTTCAGCCATAACAAGAACTATTCTCAGCCATAACAACAAATATTCTCAGCCTTTTCATGAACTAATTATAGCCATAACAAGAACTATGATCAGCCAGAACAATAACTATTCTCAGCCATAACAACATTTAATATTCTCAGCCCTTTCACAAACTAGTATTCTTAGCCATAACAATAATTATTCTGAACCATAAGAATAAACTAGTCTTAGCCATAACAAAAACTGTTATCAGTCATAACAAGACATATTCTCAGCCATAACAAGAACTATTCTCACCTGGCACTGGCACCAGCAGTAGAAGCAGACTTTGCTCTGGCAGACGTCGCCCTCTCCACCTTCAGACGCGGAGTCAGGAGCTCCTTGGGCTGCTTCTTGCGGGTCGCTTTGTGGGTAGTGGGTGCCAGGGCCGCACTGGTGGGTCTCAGGAATACCCGCTTCATGCCCACAGGTGGAGAGGTCAACTCACTCAAGTGTTCACTTGAGGGTCCTATGAGAGGAAGAGCCTGGAGGAAGAGAGGTCAATCATGGAAATATGACGTCAAGACAAAATAAGGCATGAAGCCTCTTTGGTTACCTGATTTATTTCACAATATGGTTGCACTGTAGTCCAGATAATTATGTAAAGCATGTATTTACTACCAGAATCCAAGTAGGACTCTTTCATGAAATGCAGGCTAGTTGTGCTTATGTCAAATTAAAAGACAATGTAATGTGGTAAGGAAGGTTATAAGATATTATGATCAATGAAAATTGCAAGGAGAATCAACATTTTGGTGGGTGGGTCCTCATCCTATCTGACAACTACAGTGCTAGTGCAATAGGGTACACCTCCTGTCTTATAGCTATCATGTGGATGGGTGGGTGGGATACCACTGTCTACTAACTATAGTGCCTGCTGATCATTCAGCTGGGGCACACTGATGACACTGACCTCCATGATGACTGCTGACTGCTGCATACGAGGCATACAGGACCGGGGTCTGAGGGGCAGGAGGGAGGCCGTGTGGGGGGTGGGGAACACATCCTGGCTTTTCTTCAGAAGCTGCTGCTGGTGATACAGGTAGTTCTTGTCAGGATTGGACTGGATCATCTGCTTCAGTAGGAACCGGGGTGCCCTGGAACAAGGAATTTACATAAATACTTCAGGGGTTAACCAGGGGTTAAGTCAGTAGAGTGTTATGCAGTAACTCGGGTAAGTTTGAGTCCTAGGATCAGAATGGTCTTTTTTCACAAAATATTTAAATCCAGCAGTGAGAGGGTTAAATACTTCCCTGGTTCTGTTTCTCCTCATTGACACACACATTCTGACACATATACACATACACACACACACACACACAAACACACACACCTTCTGACACATATACACAGCACTATTTCAGTGGCAGCTTCTACAGTTCTACCTACCAGTACAGGACCAGGGGTTCCGCTATCTTGTTCTGGGCGGCCAGAAGACTGTCCATGGTCCACTGAGCAGGTTCCATCAGACCCAGCAGGGTCTTCCACTCCAGGGACAACTCGTATGGAGCCCCGGGGTGGTAGTACCGCTTACGCATGTTGCTCAGGTACCTGCAGTCAGGAACATCAAGATACACAGAGAGGACTCATTGTGATGATTGTAGACACAGACAACAGAAAACAATGCAGAGAGGGAACTGTCTCATGATGCATCACAATTAACTAATTTCACAGAAATTGCATTGAAGATGTATAGTTTATGTAATTATAATGTAAAGTGTGTTTATGTAATTATAACAAAGTTTAATATTAACGTACAATTTCAAGGGAAATATTGCTTAAATCATAAGGTTTTGCTGATAGCTTAACCTCCACCCCGTTACCTGGCCCCCATTTCATGACGGTGTCCTAACTAGTTAGGAACTCCTAACCTGAGTTATCACCTCCTAAAGTGTTTCACGATCATGTCACAAGTCATATCCCTTCTTAAACCGGCATCTAACTTAGGAGGTGATAAACTGGGACATAACTTTAGGAGCTCATAACTTAAAAGGCCGTTGTGAAACGGGGGCCTGGAGCGTTTGAGGCCAGATGTCACATTGAAACATTCATGTAAAATAACGTAGAGGGGTAAGGATTAAACATTGTTGCCTGAAGGCCATTTTCAGTATAAGGATCAATAGGTGAGTGAGTAAATATGGAGTTTAACATTGATGCGGGAATCTTTCACCCATTTGCGACAATAGGAAATGATCTCCTTTAACATTGTTCTGGATGGTCCAGGATGAAGAAGTATGGTACTTACAACATTATTTCCTCCTCAGACTTCAGCATCCGGCTCCTGTCAATGTCAATCCACAGATTCCAGTGCTTCTGGCCGAGTGTTCCCTGGAGGAACTTCTTGAACTGCTCGATGCCCTTGACATTCATCAGGTCATAGTTCTTGTGTTTGTGTCTCCTGAAGAAGTCGTCCTGCTCCTCATAATCCTCCTCACTGTCCAGCAGAGAGTCCACGTCACTCTCCTCCTTCTCCTCCTCCTTCTTCTCCGCGGTCTGGAGGTCTTCCTCCACCTCCTCCTCCTCCACCTGCTTCTCACGGTCTTCCTCCTGGGTCTTCCCCTCTCTCTGGCTGTCAGTCAGAGACACATGGTCCAGCATGTCCATTGTGACGTGGCTGTACTCCTTCTGGGGAAAGCAGTCCTGAAACCGTGGGTCGGTCTCAATGTTCTTCTCGTCCTCGTCTATAATATCAGCTATACATCTCTTGAGAATTGCACCAACTATCACTGCTCCTAGATCATCTATACTGTCCACTGTTATGTTATCATTCTTAGGAGCTGATTCTGACTCGACGTAACTGGATTTTCGTGTATCTTCCTCAGATCTTTGTGTGTCTCGCTCGGACAATACTTCCTCTTCTTGGTCTTCTTCTGTATCGCCCATTCCTGATTCGGTGTCAGTGGTTTCGGATTTGGGATACGCATACACCATTGCTCCATGCTTTGGAGCCCGAGAACCCTCATTTTTAGATGTCATGCACACCAGATCAGAAGGTCGAGGTGTGTTGGGTTTCAACATCCTTGACATCATCACATCCTCTTCTGCGCTGTCATCAGTGTATGCTGCAGTCCTCGACGTGTTGGAGAAGTATCCGCTGCCAAACACGGAGCTCTTGGCCGGACTTCCGTACCCGCTATCACACCGCCGACCATAGTCGGTCAAGCCTAGCGCACTGACCGGTCGTGCACTGCTGGGTCGGTCTGCGGCACTCTTGACACGCATTGTGGTCGTGAAGGTCGTTTCCGTGGTTTCGGCCATCTTGACCTCAGAGAACCAGGCATCCGTGTCGGTGGTCGAAGTGTTCCCCAGGCACACATACATGCTCTTCATGATGACTTGCTTCGGGTCAATCTTCGGACCATCATCTTCTTTAGGCTTGGCCTTCTTGACCCGAGGCGTGTAGTCGATCTTCATCACCACGAACTCCCCCATGTTGTGGGACAGTCGGGACTGCGACACGATGTTGGCTAGGCGGTACTCCAAGTAGCAGTCACTCTCCAGGAACGAAGGAAGACGTTCGGCTTTCACCCAGTGGATCCCCTGCTCCTTGTTCAGAGTCTGGAAATAAACACACCAGGATCAATGAATAATGTTGTCCTCATCAACAATGTCGAAGACATATTGTTTTTGGTTCTCCAAATATTAAAAGGAATATTTTAAGAAATTTAAAGAAAAATATTGTCTCCTCACAAGTAATAAATAATGTCTACAATAATTCTCTGATATATACTAGTAATGTTCTTCGATCATTTTAAAGTTAAAGATCACAAATTTCAAAATTGACATAGTTGATGTACAATTAGAACTATTATTATAAAAACACACTATTTCAGTTCTACAATTATTTCATATGGGTAGAAAAAGCCTGATGTAACTCATATTCAAACATTCACTGCTTTGATATCAAAGATTTCAGTAGATCCTAATCCCATACAATAATCCATGTTAATCCTCTATGATCTGTATTTCTATGGACCACCAACTTTTGGCCCAATGTCTAAAACAACCTCCAGCTCACCGTAACAGTAAATGACGTGTCAATCTCCATTTTCTCCGGGCCCAATGGTGCCTCGATGGGGATGAGTGGGATATCAATGAAGCTGTGGTTCTTGGCCACATGGTACATGTGTGGTGTGCGCCGCTGGGACCGCACGGCGGCCTTGATCTGCTGGGCCAGGTTCTTCTTGGCATTGCTGACCACCTCAAAGCCACCCGTCTCCTTGTTAAAGCACAGCGGTTCTGGGAAACTCTGAAATAATACGCTAATAACAATAATAATAGTAACAATAACAAAAAGAAACAGGCGGAGGAGGAAGAAGAAGGAAGAGGTGGAGGAGGAGGAAGAAGAAGGAAGAGGTGGAGGAGGAGTGAGTGAGTGAATATAGAGTTTAACGTAGCTGCGGGAATCTTTCACCCATTTGCGACGAAGGTGGAGGAGGAAGAAGAAGGAAGAGGTGGAGGAGGAGGAAGAAGGAAGAAGAAGAAGTAGGAGCAGGAGGAGGAGGAGGAGGGGATGGACAAGGAGGAGAAGGTCGAGGAGGAAGAAGAAATATTTAAACAAATTATTATTTTTTTAGGGTAATTTTGATTCCCTAATTTGCAGCCATATGGCCAACTCTGTAATTTTATGTAAAAATTAATTTTACCATAAAGTAGAGCAATTCGCTGTGATTGTTAAGGACAGACTTTAATAACAATAGCTATATATAAGAATAACTTAGTTAACACATAAACTTTATAAACATATATTTAACATATGCTTAGGGTCACAGATTTACGCCGGACATACATGTCATGTAACTGTGCTTTACATCCTGATATACATGTACGTCCAGTGTAAATATACAACCATTTCATGAAATGCAGGCTTGTTTACTAGTATTACAAAATTAATAATACCTTCCAAATAAATACAATGCCATATTTTTACTTTCACTTATTAGACCATGATTTATTTTTTTAATTTCCTTTATTTTCAATTTTGTCAGGCATGATACAGATAATATAATAGATTACGTCGTAAGTCTAACAACTGGTACAAATGTAGTACGATGTGTATTGTATATACAGTATTAAGAACTGTGTACATCACATAAAATGCCATATTTTACTTTCACTTATTAGACCATGAAATGCCAGTCAGGTCAGCCAACACTATTATGTCTATGTACATTATGTATCTATGATTAGTTGCTATCACCTAGAGTTCCATTATGTCCTTCACAAGCCAGAACAATACAGTGTCATCTTTTGACATCAGAAAAGTCAATACATACACATCCAAATCAGAAATTATCAATCATATTTTCCCCTTTAATGTTAATCAATCCTAGAGTACATAGATCACAGACTTGGCAGGCTTATTAATATTACGGCCATGTTCACTTGTGTCGGCAGTCGTCTCATAGAGGTCCTCAAAGACAGGCTTTACCAGGTAGAGGATACCGAAATCCAAACACTCTTAATGGAATATATAATATCCTAACAAACTCATTGGGTCAGCAGGTTGTGTTCCAATAGGGAAGTAGATAAACAGCTTTTGAATGACTTGCCACGTCTTTTGAAGGTTTTCCTAAGTAGTTTTTGAGTTTGGTGCAAATCTCTTGGTATGAGGAGATATGCATGTTAGCGTGTGTTGTTAGTGGGTTGCTGTGGGTGATGGTATGTTGTTGATGGTGTGATTGCTGTAGATATGTACCGGTATATCAAATAAAACTTGCCACTTTTGATCACTCTTGATGAAATGTAGTTTGTAACATTTAAGTTGGTTTAATCTATCCATATCATTACAGAATAACATATTTGGGCTCTCTCATACAAAACGGCGTAACTTTAAGATTACCGTAGCATTAACCTTTGCCAGAGACTACATCATTGCTAGCATAGGACGACTAGAATATGTTTCCTAATTTCGTTTTGCGGTAGCGTAGAAATCTAGTTATTGTTATCGTTGCAGTGTGACCAGGTACTACATGTTGAGCTTGTAGCCGAACCACTTTTTTTCAACAATTTTGTTATCTTTATAATTATAATAATAATAATAATTTAAAATTTTTTTTTTTTTTAAATAATAATAATAGCGAGTGATTATGGAGTATAACGTCGCTGTGGGAATCTTTCTCCCATTTGTGAAGACATAATAATAATAATAATAATAATAATAATAGTAGTAGTGATTGATTATGGAGTTTAACGTCTATGAAGGAATCTTTCACCCATTTGTGAAGACATAACAATAATAACAATAATAATAATAATAATAATAATAATACAGTATATGCATTTGTAGAGATCACCATCCACCATTTCACAGTCCACTGTTCATGATGGGACCAAACCTTACACTGTTTCATACCAGAGAGTTCAGTCATTAAATAATGCAACACAATATTCGTTCATACTAAAATTTATAAATATATCAGCTCGGTAGCTCAGACGGAATCCTATATCACGCCAGGTTAACATGCCTCAACGTCATTTTGTAATTATCGTCTCTTTAAATGCGTAGACTTGAAATTCCCATTACACACCAAGTACGCCTGACTTACGTTGAATGCTGGCGAGTGCAGGCAACACGAGGGGTTCAATTACAATGAACACCGAGACTGGGACATAACACTGAGTTGTTAAACTGGTATAAACATATTGTAATCTATAGTTTGGCATGAAATGCATTGCCACCTCAATTTCATAGATTATCTTGGTAAATACTTCATGGGATGACAACATTTAAAAAAAGAAAGATTTTTTTTTCTTCTTATTTTGTATACTCTAACCAAAATTCAAATTAAAAGTTTTTGCAAATTAATAAAAAAAAAATGTTTTGAGTATGTATTGTTTTATGCAGAGGGGCAATTTCCAAAAGAATGAACAGGTAAAAAGGCTCAAATTCACACACGCATATGTAGCCTACAAATTGGGCCTGTTTGCCTGTTCCTTCTTTTGGACATCGCCCCTCTGCATAAAATAATACTTGTTCAAAATATTTAGTGATCGCAGCATAAACCAATTTAAAAGAAATTAATGATGCAAACATTTTCATTCTTTAATTTGTTTGTTGTTCCAATTCCATGAAGTATTTACCAGTACTGAGATAATCTACAAAATAGATGTGTCAATGTATTTTATGCCAAACTATAGTGGTACTCATGAACAGAAACAGAAACAAATTTGAGATATTGATTGATTGAATTAATGTTTTACATTGTGGCGGGAATATTTCACCCATAGTTGATGACAAATTTGAGAGAACAAACAAACAAACATATCAGGTAAAAAATGTATAAACCTGTGACTAAAGGATAACTGCACTGCCAGGAAAATATGGACACTACATCCCATCATGATCATAGTCATAAAGTAACTTCCATAAACATTCACTGGAGTTGAATGTGGGACCTTTGGCTCTGAAGTCCAGTGATCTACCCCTATGCTACATACATCCACCCTCTATTTTGGCAACACAGCCACTCATAATATTCAAGCCTTAAAACTTCCTTATCTGAGCTAAATACAACCAGCCCTACAACACAAGGAGATTCTTGTCATAGAGATTTATTGAACGGACCAAGTAGCCGGTAAGTTCTAAGGACCTGTTATCAAACATCGGCGGCTATTGTTTCTACCTGTACATATCTACAGGTATATGTGTCTACTACATATCAACTGACTCTACTGGTCAACCCAATCAATGGAAGTCGTGTACAATAAATCTGATACAGTAATTTACAAGCTCCGAGACAGTGTGAGTAGAACAGAGGGTGTAGGTAGTTTACCGGGAGTGCGAGGTAGGAGTTGAAGTAATCCACGAACAGCTCATCTGTGGCCAAGAAGTCTTCCTGAAACACAGGAAATACGATAATAATACACAATAAATATATAATAATATAAAATATAGAAAAGTATTGAAAAATATTATAGAAGATATATAATAATAAAACAGAATAATGAAAATGAATTATTAAACGAGTTGGTGAAACTGATATTGTGCGAGGATTTGCCAAGCACAATATCAGTTTTACCGACGAATTTAATAAATTCAGTATTAAATTAACACAAATGTTAGATTCTATTTATCACATACAGCTGTAACTGTAGAAAAGACCGTAATATCCATTTTAAGTTGGAAAAAACTCTTTTAGGCAGTCATGAAGAAGTCTGAAATAGTGACGTTACGTCTGTGACGTCACAATGGATGACATCCCACCTCTTGGTGGCATTGTTGTTGGTCACATGACTATAATCATTTGTATCTGAGACAGGGAACCAGTTTTTACCATATCCTATCATTTGTATCTACGGCATGGAACCAGTTTATTGAATGGGTGTTATTGCACTCTCAAACTCTATGTTATGTGATAATGTGGTGTTATTTGATGAATGGCAGTGATGCAAAAGCAATGTTTTTAGTCATGTTGATGGTCATGTGGTAGGATTATAATTTAATTCTGGCAATATATTTCTCTGTATTATTTTGCTCTACATACATTATTTAATTTAATTAAAAAATGTATTGTTCGAGGATCAATCTTGTT
Source organism: Lepetodrilus fucensis (assembly GCA_032361325.1). Classification (NCBI taxonomy): domain Eukaryota; kingdom Metazoa; phylum Mollusca; class Gastropoda; order Lepetellida; family Lepetodrilidae; genus Lepetodrilus; species Lepetodrilus fucensis. The sequence continues at coordinate 10,853 of JAUTBV010110617.1, forward strand.
TTCAGAACCATTTTATGCCATGATGTATAATTTGTATTTATCGTACTTGTTCATCTGTTCCAGTGGAGAGAGTTGGACAGACGATGCTTGTGATCAACAAAATCCACGTGGTCAAACCTACTCTGTGACTGTAGTAGGCAGCTGTGTCGAGGTCATCCTACTCTGTGACTGTAGTAGGCAGCTGTGTCGAGGTCATCCTACTCTGTGACTGTAGTAGGCAGTCGTAATGACCACATGTGCATAATGTGTGACATTTCTAACATACTTAATTAAAGACAATCCAATGCATTTAACTACCAGAATATGAATTTGAATACTCTTGAGGGCATTGAACACTGTTTTCTAATTCTGCGTTTATTGAGGCATTTTTGGAAACTATCAATAGGGGCTGCTCCTTTCTAGCTGTTCTGTCTCTACTTTCTGTCCGACATATGGGCAGTTACCAAGGATCAAGGGGCGGGATGTAGCGAAGTGGTAGAATGTTGGACTTTGGAGCCAAAGGTTCCAGGTTCAAATCCCGTCCCGGGGGCCCGGCATCAATGTTCGCAAAAGTTACATTTCTGACGCGATATTGATAGGATGCACTGACTGTAGAGTGGCAATGCAGTTATCATCCTTGGTCTTGTCAGTACCAGTCGTGATGTTAGTGAAACATTATAGAAAGCGACTTTAAACCCCAATTAAAAAAACACACACAAAAACAGCAAAAAAAATAAAATAAAAAAATAAAAAATGCACTAAGATCAAGTAGGAGTGGAGATGATATAATTTTGCCAGAATCAACAACACAACGGATATCATTGACGACTCACAGGAGAGAAGTTTCCGTACAATGATGGCCCCGGCGGTTAGCAGACTGGAACTTGTCGGCGGCCATCAGTTGACAGTTGACGGTCTTTGCCAGTAGTGTGGACACGAAGCTCAAGTTGGAGACCGGGCGATAGTTTTTTTTCTAGAGCTTCAGTGTCAAGGTTGACCATCACAACTGCCTGCTTGAACAACTCAGGAAATGTACCAGAGACAAGACTGCTGTTGATAATGTTAGTGATGACAGGGAGCAACATGTGAAGGTGTTCGTGATAATGTTCGTGATGACAGGGAGCAACATGTGAAGGTGTTCGTGATAATGTTCGTGATGACAGGGAGCAACATGTGAACGTGTTCGTGATAATGTTCGTGATGACAGTGAGCAACATGTGAAGGTGTTCGTGATAATGTTCGTGATGACAGGGAGCAACATGTGAAGGTGTTCGATGATCATCCTGGTGGGAACTGGGTTCAACTTGGAGGACGTGATGATCATTTCAACTTGGGACTGAGTAAGAGGTTTGAATGTTATTAGCGGTTTACCTTCAAAAGTTTGTGATATGGCCACACTGGAATTTGGTTTGGATGCAACTAAACCTTCTCGAATTGTTTGAATCTTGTTCATAAACTAATCACTGAGATCATTTGCAAGTTGTACAGCAGGGGCGTAACTTGGTAGGATAGTGTCCTTTTCTTCAGTAGACAGTACGTCGTTTGCTCTCACGTATGATCTTGCTGACAGTGTTTCTGGCAGATTTGTAGATTTGGCGGTGAACTTCAAGTCCTGTTCTTCGCCATTGCCTTTCTGCTTCAGACTGCTTGCCGCCTTTTATCCTTACTTCCAAACATTGCTGCGTTATACCAGGGACACTCAGGTCACAGTAGATAGTGCATGCTTCTCATATAAATGTTGGCCAGTTTGTCTCATTTGTCGTATAGATGTTGGCCAGTTTGTCTCATTTGTCGTATAGATTTTGGCTAGTTTGTCTCATTGTCGTATAGATATTGGCCAGTTTGTCTCATTTGTCGTTTAGATGTTGGTCAGTTTGTCTAATTTATCTCATTTGTCGTATAGATGTTGGCCAGTTTGTCTCATTTGTCGTATAGATGTTGGCCAGTTTGTTTCATTTGTCTCATTTGTCGTATAGATGTTGGCCAGTTTGTCTCATTTGGTAGGGACATGAACTATTCGTTCCTGATCATTCAAATAATAATAGATATAAACTGAAGTACAAAAGAAAGTTTCCACCTGAATATTTCTGTTTATCTATACAATGCATGTTAAAACTCCATGTAATCGTAACGAACCAAACACAACACTCGTGTTGATGTCTCTAAAACACACCGATTTTCGGCTACTACATATGCAATATTGTTTTCATAGCAGTATAACAACATTGGTCATCGTGTGAAAGCATTTAGATTAACAGAAAAACAGAAGTAAAATGCCAAGATTTACCTGGAGCAGCTGTTACTTACCGGGAGATAATGAGATTTTTCCTTTATATAACAGAGTAGTAAGGCGAATATCAGTTTTAAATTATACTTTCATGTTAAAGCAGGAGTGTTTTACAACATGATAATACGTTGAATGTTACGTTTGCATTGATAAAATATAACAATAATGCTTATATTATATGCTCATATATTTTTTGTCAAAAGATACAAGGGTGAGATTCTTCATTTATTTTACATGTATGGATTTGAGTTTAAAATATATGTACAGTGCACTCTGCCTATACCGGCATCTCTGCATAATTTAAAAGTCCCGACCAGCACCAGTGCATTTATCATTGCTTAACATCAGGCATATATATATGTGAATATGAACTGCCAGGTGTAGTTTATTTTCTGGTAGATACAGTTTAATTTGTGATTATGTATTCTGCATTACTGTGGGATGTATCTGCACTATAAATATAAATAAACGATTCATATCAGTATAGAAAGTGAATATTTAAATCTTTACAGACTATAGTAGGATTCATGTAAATAGAGCCCCTGGTTTTTTTTCAATTTTCAATTTTTTCAATTTCTTTAATTTATAAATTATACAGGAGTTTGAGCCTAGTTTGCTTTAAGTGTTCGTGAAAACGGACCCAAACCCCAGTAGATTCTGGTTATGTACCATCTCGTAGTCATTATTAAGAGCTCAGTCCAAACATTTTGCTGCATAGGCGGCTGCACACCCCCACCTACTTATCACATTTTTTCTGTTCACAATGGAAACAGAATGAATTTATTCCGCTTCGTGATGCGCAATTTCCCAGCTTGTTATTCATTGACGTTCCTCTAATATGACCTTTTTAATGATTTTCATACTTGTAGGGCTGCAGATATATTGCAACATAGGAAATATTCAGCTTATATACACTACTTTTCTATTATATCCATATTTCTTCTGCTGGTGACAGCATTCCGCCGTACCAACTCTGCTTTCAGCTTTGACACCGTCCACAATTTGTACTATGTCGCCATAGTAAACTACAATCTTAGACGCATAAAACACCCACGCCACCTAGCGGATTAGTGCGCTGGCGCGCCCCATTGATTGGAGTGTATGTTTTCTTTGTGTACACATAACAGATGAAATTATACTTGTCTTTAGCCTGCACACATGTTTTATAGGGATCACCTCACTGTGCCCGCACCTATTGTTATATATTACTGAAGCAGTCAGGGGTAGCAGATGATGAAACAATAG
>JAUTBV010110639.1:0-14360 GCA_032361325.1 Lepetodrilus fucensis
TTCGACCAGAAAGAGAATCTTAAAGCAACAACCTGTAGTAGATAAAATTATCAAGCCACTTGAGATTCAAAAGAGCCCAAAAAAAAGGGTGAAACTAATTCACCCTTTTTTTATTTGTAAATTGCCTTATTTACAATTTAACTTATAAGTCACCTTCTGCACCAGCAGACATGATTTCATAAATGTTGTTACGAACATCAATACCCATATCAACCATTGCGGCTGGTAGGCTTGCATCGCTCATGGTGGTATCCATATTTAATGTGATTAAATATATATCATCACCTCTTTCAACTAAAGTAATTCTACAAGGCAAGTAACCTGCAAATGCCATATTCTCTTTTACCATTTCTGCAGCGACAGAAGCATCACAAAATTGGAAAATCTCCATTCTTTCTGATTCACCACCATTCGCTATTACTTGCTCAGACAATGGTAAATGACCAACTAGCTTAAAGTTAAGCATATTTGCACGAAGTTTCATTGACTCAATAACGTCATCAGAATCAACATCTTCAATAACTTTACATCTCACCATATTCATATTGGTGTTTTCACACGTTTCAAATAGCTCATATAAATCCTTGTCTGCCATTTGAGATGCCATCATAATCATAGGTGCGTAGTTGTAACCTACTGTACCTAATACACCTAAAATAATACCAATGATTATTTTTCCCATTTTTCCCCTACCTCTGATTAGTTATAATTTGTGGTGCTATCTTACCTATTTTGGCTAGAAAATGCCAACTGAATAATCTAGTTACAAATTGCATCATCTTCAAGCAAAGTAAAAACACTTAAGTTGCCAATATACTTTACGATCTAGGCTATAAACTAAACATAGCCCGATAATGTTCATGTAATGTTTTAGAGCGGTCTTTACTATCAATTAAATCCCCGATTTCAATCTCAATGGTTTGAGTTTCTGTACGGTTAAGAATGGCTTCGTTTAAAACCAAATCGGATCTGCCTTTTATAAACACAGGTAAAATAGGTATACGATTTTTTAGTGCAATAATTTGAGAACCATCTTTAAATTCTGTCAATTTTGCACTTGTTTGGTTTCGTGTTCCTTCGGGGAAAACACATATAGAAAATCCTTTTTTTATATCTAATTTTATTTGCTTAAAAAAACCACTCATGTTTTTTTTGTCACGATCCAATAAAATACTGCCTGCATTTCTGACAAAGGTGCCAAAAAAAGGTGAATTATAAAGCTCTTTTTTACCAATCCAATGACCAAAAATAGGATTTTCTTTTAAAGCTATTTCAATAAGCATAGGATCAATAATGGTACGGTGGTTAGAAATTAAAAGATACTGCCCATTTTGTGGCAATTTTTCTTGAGCGATTACCTTTATTTCTATTTTTAAAAAGCTAAATAGTGCTTTACCATATTCAATTCTCAGTGCTTTTTTATCTTCTGTTAAGGGTGAATATTTTAATTTATAACCAAATTTATTGGTTAAATAAAGTGCGTAAATTGCAGCTGTAATTTGTTTTAATGTCATGGTTGAAAGTTTAGAATCCACTGTTCGGTTGTTGGTTCAATAATGTTTAGTACTAATTCTGGCATAATGCCGATAATAATTACAATTAAAGCAAATGTAAATACAATCACCAATTCTTTTGGTTGCAAATCAACCGCGTTTTTAACGCCCTCTTCTGTAACGGGCCCTAAAAAAGCACTTTGGTATATTTTTAAAAAGTAACTGGCGCCAATAACCACCACTACAAGGGCCGCAATACCTGCCCCCATATGAGACTGCAATACCGATAAAATAAGTAATAATTCTGCCGCAAAACCACTTGTACCCGGTATGCCCATACTGGCTAAGCCAAATACAAAAAAGAAGCTTGTTAGCAACGGCATGGTAACAGCAATACCACCAAGTGTGCGTATATCGGTTGAGCCTAAACGGTGGTGTAAAAAACCAGTAAGCATAAATAATGCACTCGCAATTAGGGTGAAATTTAAAAGCTGAAAAACCGTCCCTTGTATACCTTGTAAATTAAGTGATGCTAAACCCAGCACTACCAAACCAACATGGCTGATACTGGCATAGGCTAGGAGTTTTCTTAAATTGGTTTGGCGTATGGCAACAATCGCACCATAAAGCATACCCATAACGCCTAAACCTGCTAATAACCAATGAAAGGAAGCCGTCGCATCTGGTGCTAGTGGCATAGCAAAACGCAGTAAACCGTAAGCGCCTAATTTCATCCCCGTCATAATGGCAGCCACACCTGCTGGGCCTTCCATCGCAACTAAAGGTAACCAAGAGTGGAATGGGAAAATTGGCGTTTTTACTGCAAAACCAAGCAATAATGCTAAAAATATAATGGTTTGCGTATCTGCTGGTAAGGTTTGTTTTATCAGCTCGGTATAGTTAAATATATACTGCGTATCTGCACCATTAACTGCCAATAATACAAAAGCAATTAAAATAGGTAAACCACCAACTAGCATAAACAAAGTATATTGCCCTGCTGCAAAACGGCGGTTTGGCCCAAGCCCCCAAAGGCTAATTAAAAAGTAAATAGGGATTAACGTTAGCTCCCAAAACAAGAAAAAACTCACAGTATCAATCGCGACAAAAATACCAATGCTTGCCGTAGCAAGAAGCAACAACATAGAGTAATACAAATTACTTTGCTTTTTAATGTGCGTCCACGAACTTAATACAACACCAATAAACAATAAGTTGGTCAGTGGAACAAACAGTACCGATATACCATCAACACCTAGGGTGTAATGGATATTTAAACTGCTTATCCATTGTGCCGTATCAATCATCTGAAAATTTGGGTTGCTTGCATCAAACTGACTCAGCATTAAAGCAGATAAAAACAGGTTAAGCACAAAAGTAAACAAACTAAATAAACGGCTGTTTTTATGATCTAAAAAAATGACGATAACGGATGCAAAAAGAGGCAATAAAATAATTAAAGTAAGCAATGGAAAGCCTTGTAGCGTTAAGGTATCAGTCATTTAATAAACCTCTAATTACGTGTTTTTTTATATCACCTTTAGCCGATGTGAAAAACTTTAACCCCACACGAACAAAGTTCTTTCTCTGGTTAAATTGACCCGTAAATTTATGCTTAGTTATGTGATACATAAACGCTCCCTAAATGCTCTACAGAGGTTTCGATTAAGGCAAGCCAAGGTTCAGAGTAAAAACCTGCAATTAACAATAGAGCAATCATAATAACAGACAAGATTAACTCTAACGATGACGTGGGAGAAATATCTGCCTTGCTACCTTCTGGTGCAGGTGATAAAAATGCCTTTTGAAAAGACATTAACAAAAAGCCAGCAGCAATCACATTACCAACTGCTGCGGCAACGGTAACAATGGCACCAAAACGTTCAATAGTCGCTTCCATCATTAAGTGTACCGAATCAAAACCCGGTGTGCCGGGCATACCAACAATAGATAAACCTGCCACTAAAAAGGCAATACCAATAACGGGGATATGATCAAACAAACCACCTAAACGACTTAATACCATCGTTCGTGTTCGCCAATAGACTAAACCTGTCATAAAAAATAAACCCGACATAGCCAAACCAAAACTCATAGAGAGCATTAAACCACCTTGAAAAGACAAGTGATTAAGGCTGAACAAACCTAAAACTAAAACACCCGTATGGCTGACAACGGCATATGCTAATAACCGACGTAAATTAGTTTGTAATAATGCCAAAATAGCAGCATAGAAAATACCGACTACTGCAAACGCGACTGCAAAATATTGCCATTCTACAACTGCATCTGGCACTAACGGGAAGATAAAACGTAACATCCCATAAACACCTGTTTTTAAACCAATGATTAAAACCGGTGCAATGGCGACCACACCATGTTCTGCCACCACAGAAAACCAGCCGTGAAAGGGGAACAAAGGTAAACGAACAATAAAACCAAAAAACAACAAGAAAAAGACAACACTTTGGATGTATAAATCTATTGGTATTTGCAGTAATTTGGTTAAGTCAGAACTCCACTCACCAGTATGGCTATAGTAGTTCCAACTTAATACTAAACTACCCAATAGTAATAAAATAATACCAATGCCCATAAACTGTAGGTAACGTGCTAATGCAATATCTCGCTCTGGTGAGGTTGCCCAACGCCAAACCATATACGCTAACAAACCCATTTGAACGGTAGAAACCAAAACAAACCAAAAGAGGTTGACGGTTAAAAATGATGCCATCATGGTCGCTTCAACCGCTAAAGTTACCAGTATAAATCTGCCAGATTTTTCTAAAGGAATAATCTTGCCGTATAAAATAACTAAAAAACTTAATACTGCACTCATCAAAACAAACAGTATAGAAATACCATCTACACCTGCATGGTAAGACAGCCATTCACTGCGTTCTACAAACTGTAACTTGGTTGTTTCTGTATCAAAATGACCAATCAGTACCAATGCTAAAACAATCTCAAGCAAAGCAAATAGTAGCGCGACACAATAACGATGTTTATTTTTTTGTAATGGGTAGAGAATAACAATAGCCAATAGAGGCAGTATTTGCAAAACCGTTAGTATCGGAAATGAAATTTGATAATTCCAAGGTATATCTAATAATGTCATAATCAATTATCCCTTATAAAACAACAACAAACGTTGCCATAATGATTAATAACAAATAGCGAGGCTGGGTTAATAAAATATCAATTTGTAATAAGTAACGCCCTATACGGCTGATAAAATTAACTAGACCCTCCCCTCCTGCTTTTAAAATAATGTTTTCTTCAAACCATTCAAAAATAAAGGCAATTTTCTCCATCACTTTGCCAGCTAAACCTCGTCCAAAACCAACATCATTTAAACTGATTTGAGACAACGACACCCCTTTAGATTGATTATTGAGCAACATAAAATCTAACTTTGCAGGTAAGCCAGTAATACGTGCAATAAAATGATCTTCAAAAAATTTAAAATCTTTTGCTAATGCATTGGTCGGGCGAGCAAGTAACCATTGCCCTATTTGATCTAACCAAAACCGTTGGATAGCTGCCGTAAACAACCAATTATTTTTAAAAATATTAGCCTGTACTTGGCGTGTTTTGCGTGTCATTTGGTGCATAATTGCAGGTGCATGTAAAAACTGATAAGAACGCCACATCATGTGCAGTAGCATATGAACCGTTGCCACTTCGACAAACCCCAAACCAATAGTAACCACCATTAAACCCGTTTGTACAGTGGTAGAAAACGATAAATTACTTTTTACATCTGTTTGCACAAGCCCAGATAAATAACCATAAAAAACTGTTAACGTACCAATAACAACAAGCAGTATCATCATTAATACAGACTGTGCAAATAGTGGTTCTAAGCGAATTAGTAAATAAATACCAGCATGTACCATTAAAGCACCGTAAAAAATGGCACTCGAAGGGGTCGGCCCTTCTAAGGCTTTTGCGATCCAAGGGGAAAAAGGAACTTGTGCAGATTTTGCCATAATGGCTAATAAAAAACTGCCTGCAATAGCAGCACCAAGTGCAGGTTGAAGTTGGCTCTGCCCTAGCTCTAACCAACTAACACCACCAACAAAACTAAAGGATAAAAAAATCCCCATAATAAAACCAACATCACCAATACGGTTGGTAATAAAGGCTTGATTAGCATTTTTAGTTGCTACCTCTCTATCAAAAGCATAACCAATTAGTAAAAATGAGCTAACCCCTGCAAGCTCCCAACCTATAAACATAGTGGTTACATTACCCGACAATACGATAAGTAACATGGCACTACTAAACAAGTTAGTAACTATAAAAAAGCGTTGGTAGCCTTGTTCACGGTGTAAATAATTAACCGAAAACTTTGCCACAATAAGTGCAATTATTGTAACTAAGGTTGCTGTTGTTAGTGCAAGTGCATCTATTTGTAAAACAAAGCTAATATTGTAAGCACCACTAAATAACCAGTGATACCAAATAACAGAGTTTGGTGTGCTTTGAAATACAGCAAGCAAATCAATCATTAGCATTAAAATAACGCTGGCAGATAAAAAGACCAAGCTAACTTTAGAGGTAAATGTTTCACCCTGCTCACCTCGGTTATTTTTAAACATATAACTATAAGCAATAATGGCAGCGGCAATTAAAGGTAAAAGCACAACAAACTGTATTAAGGTAGATGCGCTCATTGCTTTGCTCCCTCTCTTTCGCCATAAATAGTAACAGGGGTTAAAGGCATGTTTTTGCCATCATAATAATCTTGCCATTTAGTCACTTGGGTTAATGCTTTTCGTTCACCATTCCAAGGTACAAAACCCACACCAATTTCAAAGATTTTTTGCTCTGCTGTTTCTGGGTGTTGCGATACTAATATAATCCAACCATGCCCTACAAGTTCTTCAATAGCAGGTTGGCGTGTATAAATGTCAGTCAGCACTTCGGTTGTTGCCTCAACAATAACTAATAACCGCATCGCTTCGTGTACTTCGGTCATTTGGGTCGGTAAGCCAGTTTTTAAATCCCCCATTGTACCGTCCATAACACCTAAATTACCTGCTACGTTGTGGGTAACTTTAGAGCCACAACCGTAGTTTTCTGTATCAACCGAAGAGAAATAATACTCCAAATTAATACCTGCACCTACAGGGCCATTAGCAAGCAATAAACGTTCAATAATTTCACCCGTAGGATCAATTGATGCATCGTAAGAAATTAAAAATATACGACGATCAAAAAAGATACCTTCCGTACTGCTACGTCGCCCAATAAAGGCACTGGCATTGGTTGCATGACCTAACTCTGGCCGTGCTTGGCTAATGTCTGTTGCACGTTCTGCAACGTGGTAAAGTGCTTTTTCTAAGCTCATCCCTTCTGGTGCAGACTCCATACGGCGACTGCGCTCATGGGCAGAACCTTGACATGCAGTATCTAAATAACCTTTTAATATCTCAAGATCAGCTTTAAATGATTCTGGAATATACTGCTCATCAAACCATGTTATTTGCTCATTAGTAGTTAAGTGCTCTGCACCTACAAACCATGTATTGTCAGTAATGATGATGTTATTTTTAGCTAAGCGTTCACGTATTTCTGGTCGGTTTGCCATACGCGCAAATAACCTTGCATTAGGGCCACCACTTCGCCCAGAACACGCACCGCAACTATAACCTGCTAAATGAGGGTTATTAACACTAATAGAGTCATGCCCCATAACTACAAAAATTCTGCCAAAGTTTTTATTAATACCAATGTTCATCAATAAAGTAGCCACCATTTCGGCTTGTTCTTCATCGTTAAAACCTAAACGGTTGTTGCTTGTAGTGGCTTCACAAGTGTCTGCTGTCGTCATATCTACATCAGTCATAATTGGTTTATCAAACTGTTGTATTTGTTTTTGTAAAAACAGACTCAGTTTTTTAGGAACGATTATTTTTAATATAAGCAATAAAAAACTAACAGGTGCAAACAAACTACTAATAAGCGTGCCACTTAACCAATTGCGGCGTGTTTCATCAAACAACCAATGCTGAATATTTAAACGTATGCGTCGTTTTTTAACATGCTTTTTATAAGCATCTTTTTGATCATCCGGTACAGATGCATTAACTTGATGGCTAGGTGTTACAACAACAGGGCAAAGTTTGCTAACCGTTTCATCATTTACATCTTTCCAGTTAAATGGAATACTGTAAAAACCTGCCGCACCAAAGGTTTCTATCTCTGGGCTGGTTGCTTCTAAATACCGTCTAAAACCTTCTTCCCTGTCATCCATACAAAAAGATAATTGGTACTTAGGTAAGCTTGCCCTGTCTTGATAACGGCCTTTTTTATAGTTACTTGCTAAGGCGTTAAGTATCTGATCTCTAAAATGATTTTCGTAAGCTTGTAACCAAATAAAACCACGCTGATCTTCATCAAACAGGTTCATTGTGTCTAATATGCTTTGTACTTGTTCATCATTTAAACTTTTAAGCTGTTCGGAACTAATGCCCATATATTGGCAAAGGCGGAACAATGGCCAGGCATCTTTAAAAACGCTATGCCCATTATAATAATCTGCGGTGGGAGTGTGTTTCCATGTCCAAATCATGTCTGCCAATATTTTCCAAGGCTCGTAATGATCAGAATTTAATAGCGCGGTTTCTATTTGTTGATGTGCAAGCGTTTGTAAATATTCTGGCAACTCTGATTCGTACAAATGATAACGGACATAAAATTCTGAACGGTAACGCTTAAAGTACCAATGCAGTACATCAATACTGGCTTCAATTTTCCAAAAGTCTCGACAAATGCGCTGGGCATACATGCGCTCCATCACCAAGCGCACAGCAAGGTAGTCAATCATATCGACATTAATATCGTCACTGTCATCAAAACTGGGGTGATTATGTCGCCACAAAAACATTGCAGACCAGCCGGGTAACTGTTGCGACAAACGTTCTAAGTAGCCATACCATTTTTCATCATCTAAACCTAAACGGCGTAGCTCGATAATAACCGTGTCGATTGCATCATCAGGTAAAATTTCTAGCTCACCTTTCCAATCTGGAAAGTCTTCAAAAACCCATGCAATATCTTCTTCTGCACTGGCTAACCACGCTTTATAAAAACCTTGTTCACGATATTGAGAATGCCAAGATGAAAAACCTTGGTCTAAAAAAGCAGAAACATGTTTCACCAATAATGGCGTTACATCATCCATAATATCTTTGCCAGTTAGGGCTAACATCATTTCTCTTAAGGTTAAATGGTCTCCCACTTTAGCTAATAAGGCATTTAAGATGCGTGTAGACTCTTTTCTTACTTGAAAATGTAAAACAGGCTCATCAAAATTATTTTGCCCCAGTTTTTCTGTCGATGCTTTAAGTAATTGCTCTGCTTGCTCAGACATTATGTCTTGCATTTCTTCTGAGTGTTGCAAGTAATAATGAAGATGCAAACTTTCTAAACAAGTTTTCCAAAGTTCAAAAATAACCCCTGTAGCGTCGACCCCTTGGTCTTGTTTATTACCTATTATTTGTTGTTTAGCATCATCAGAAACATTTTTTTGAAACCTTTCTAATACACCTAACTCTTCAATACTCCAAGCCAACTGGTTGCTTTTAACTTCTTGTATACCATGCACCATGCGGTTTAGCACAATATCCAGCTTCGTTATTTTAATATCATCGCTAATTTGAGCATTATCAGCTAAGGCAGGTTGTTTTTTTAATACTTCTCGTAAATCATAGTCATTAATTCGCCCTTCCTGAAAAAAAGCTTGAGACTTACTTTCGTCTAAAAAACCTTTACAACCCGATGCCTCTTCTGATGCTTTTAGTGCTTTTTCGAACGGTAAATATTGATAGCCTTCAATACTATTATGATGCACAAAGTTTTTAATAGGATACTGAGGTGACAATACTTTTTTTAGTTTGTCAACAATGCTAATTAATCTAGTTTGTGCTACATCGTGCGATGGGTTGGAGTTTTTAAACTGCATTATTTAACCCCTCCACTAAATACAACCGTAAAACTATTGACCGATTGTTCAATAAGATCTAAAGCCGGTGCTGGGTACAAACCTAAAAACAAAATAAGGAATGCCAATAAACTAGCGGCAATCATTTCAGAGCCTTGCAAGTCAGTGACTTCTCTCATTTTAGGGGTAGTTGGCCCAGTAAATAACTTACCAACCGTTCTAAAACCATAAGCGGCACTGATAACAACGCCAATACTTAACCAAATAACCCACCATTGCCATTGTTCAAAACCACCTATAAGAACATGCAATTCTGCAACAAAACCCGACGTACCAGGTATGCCAATAGCTGCCATAAAAGCAAAAATAATAAAAAAAGCAAACCGAGGTGTTATTTGGATAAGAGAGCCATAATCATTAATATCCCGTGTATTTGTACGCTGATATAACAAACCAATAAGTAAGAATAAAGAACCAGCAACCAAACCATGAGAAATCATTTGCATCATTGCGCCCGTGATACCTGCCTGATTTAACGTCGCAATACCCAATAAAACAACCCCCATATGAGAGACCGAAGAATAAGCAATCATTCTTTTTAAGTCAGTTTGTCGCCATGCCAACAAACCACCATATATAAGTGCAAAAAGAGCCAAACCCATCAACATATTTTGAAAATAAAGAGCAGCATCAGGTAGCATCATCACCGTTCTAATTAAGCCATAAGCCCCCATTTTTAATAAAATACCAGATAGTAAAATACTAACAGGAGCAGGTGCTTCTACATGAGCTAAAGGCAACCAACCGTGCAACGGGAAGATTGGCATCTTGACACCAAAACCAATAAGCAAACCCACAAACAAAGCGATTTGCGTTGTTTGTGCTAAGCTTTTTGCCCCTTCACTCATCACCGCCATAGAGAATGAATGCCCTTGAGAGGCATCAAACAATACCAGCAAGCTAATCAGCATAAATACAGAGCCACCAATAGTGTATAAAACAAAATTTAACGATGCAGCACTCGCATTTTTACTTCCCCATCGGCTAATGAGGATAAAAAGAGGGATTAAAGTTAACTCCCAAAAGACATAAAAGAGCGACCAATCTCGAGAGATGAAAACACCGACCACTGCCGCCTCTAACAACAACATAAAAAAGTAATACCCTTTTACATGATGATTAATTGCTTTAGATGCAACAATAGCTACAAAAACCAATAAAGTACTTAAAATAACCATTGCAAGCGCAATGCCATCAATGCCAACAGAAAATGACGTGCCTAGACGTTCATTCCAAGGGATTTTTTGTATAAATTGAAAACTAGAAACGTTTTGATCAAACTTAATATAAATAAGAAAAGACCAAACTAAAGATGCAACAGAGGTAAATACAGCAATTTGCCGAATACTAGATGACCAACGAGAAGGAACAACAGCAATTAACGCCGCCCCAAAAAGAGGCATTAACAACAAGACTGTGAGATAACTCATAAAGTGCAGGGTCTGCTATAGGCAACAAGCCCCACATTATACGGCAAAAGAACACGCCTTATGTTGCTTTCAAACCTAAGCACCATTGTAAAAAAAAGCAAGGGGTCGACGCTACAGGCTATATTGATGGGGTTCAAAAAAAAATAAAATTTTTAATTTAAAATTCAAAATGCTTAGCAATAACCAAACCACTAGGAAAAAAATACAAATTAAAAGTCTACGAATCAAATCATAATTGGCATATTACTAAAAGGGCAACAAAAGAAACCATATCAAGTAAAAAAACTTGTTATAGCAACAATTGAAAGACAAAAGTTGCTCATTAAGCAATATGCCTATATTTTAATTTGCTCTTGATGACAACATTGCTTGGGTGTGCACAATAATTAAGTGTTTTGTCCCTGTAATTTCATCCTAAATACATAGGCTCATCTTTATCTTTTGATAATAATATGAAAATAAATTTATTAATCTCTATACTTTTTTTTGTAATTTATTTAATGCACTTTCTCTTGCCATTTTTATATCTCCTATAAGTATTTTTTCAACACACTTTCTTTATCAATTTTTAGTTGTTCATTTTCATTTTGTAATTTCACAATATCACCTTCTATCTTTTCAATTTCTTTTATTATTTTCTTCTGAATTTTTATATCAGGTATCAAAAATTTATAATCTTCTATATACCCTTTAGGAACTCTTTTATGTCCGGATGTTCCTGTCATATTCTTTGAAGCACTAATTCTAAATTCTTTTTGTTTTAGTAGATAATGAATATATTTTCCTATTGCTTCATTATTAATAGCTCTAATAGTATGAAATTCTGTACTTCCAAATCCAAGATTATTTTTCATATTCTCAATATAAGCACCTTTCCCATTTTCCATACTAGGAGTAATTTTTGCCATAATAACATCATCATTTTGAAAAAAGGTAAATCCTTTTTTTGTCATTCCTAAAGTCTTAATAATTGGTTTTTCAATAAATCCATCATTACTAACTGCTGGCATATCTAAGAAAGTAACCAAGGTGTCATCATTCAAATTTTTTATAGTTTTAGGTGGATTTAAAGTTGCAAATTTTTTCATTACCTTTTTTGGAAAAGAATCATTATTAATTTTATTATTAATATCTTCTTTTCTATCAATAATTAAATTAGCATTTATTATCTCTTGTTTTTCTAATTTTTCAATCTCTATTACTATATTTTTTATAATAGTTTTATCTTGAGGATATGGTATTTTAAATTCTAATAATTCTGGAATTTTTAAATTATTTATATTTGAACCTTTAAATTGCTCAATGAAGCTTCTGTACTGTATAGTTAAATTAAAAATAATACTAATATATTTTTGGATATTATAATCTTTACCTCTTAAAATAGAGCAAAATCCACCTGCATAAAAGTCTAAATCTTTCGTTATAAATACAGATTTACCTAAATGACTTAAACTACCACTTGAAGTACATATAAATATATCATTTTTTTGGAGTTTTGTATTTTGTTTAATTTTTAAAGAATCTTTTAAATAAATTGTTTTTTCAAATATTAAAGACTTCGTATTAAGATTAATATTAGATGCAGTTAATATTGAGTTCTTACTTACTTTTGTAATTTGGTCATCTTTGTCAAATATTACACCTGATAAATCTTCATCAATTATTTTACTTAGTGATAATAGTTCATGCTCTGTATCAAATTTAACTCTTTTTTGTGCATTAGGCTTTATTTGTTTGTCAAAATTTTTTCCATCAAAGTTAATCATATCTAAAAGATTTATTTGTCTTATATTTTTTTCTAAACTTTCATCTATATCTGTTATTGCCTCATCGTTAAATGATTGTATAGTATAATAATTGGCTTTTGTATCATCTAATAAATTGTCATTATTAAAAAGTTTATTATTATCATTAAGTTTTATACCTTCTTTTTTTATAATTGAATAACCTAAAAATTCTTTTTGTTCATTAACACTTTCCCCAACATCTGTCACGGTAACTTGTTGAGATTTATAATAATTTTCATCTTCTAAAAAAGTACCCTGTTTAAGGCATAACATAAAATATAAAAATTTTTCTTTTTCTATTGATTTTACTTGGTTATACAACTTCTCTAAAAGTTTTTCTTCTTGTTTCCCAATAGTTAAACTTTTAAATATTAGTTGTTCTTTTAATTTCTTAATTTCTGTACTAGTATCAAAGTTATATTTATATTCTTGAAATATTTCTATTTTTGATAAAGTATCATTAATTTTAGAATCTAAAAATTCAATATAATCCTTTTTTATAAATCCTCTAAATTTTATAAAACTATCCATTAGTTTTTTGCTGTCTATAAATTCTTTATTTCTTTTTTTCCCATTAAATAAATCATTTGCAATATATTCTCTATCTTTTAAGAAATTATCATCTCTTCTTTTTAAAAATAAGATAACAGTACTTGTAGTTGTTGCAATAAAAGTATTTTGTCCCAATAGAGTAATACCTTTAATTTCAAAATATTTTAAAATTAATTCTCTTGCTTGTAAATATGGTTTTTTCTTATCTAAAATTGAATTAGGTAAAATAACTCCAGATACACCATTTATTTCCAAAACTTGTTTAGTTCTTTCTATAAATAGAACCTGAATTTGATCACTTTTTTCAGTTAAAAAATCATAAAGAGTATACTGCTTTTCATTTACATTTAGATAGTTTTTGAATGAATCTACTGAATAAGGTGGATTTGCTATTACCATATCAATTTTTTTACTATTTAATTTTAATCTATTATTTTCTTCTAACCCATCACCAAAAATTATATTTGCATCACCATCGCCATTTAAAAAACAAGATATTTGACTTGTTCTTGCTAGTCTATAATCTTTTTCTATGCCATATATATAATTTTCTGCCCATTTTGTGTTTCTTTTATAGTCTTGTAAATTTTCTACCAAATCTTTATGTATTGCTTTTGTATCAATACTTTTTAATACTTCTTGAATTTCATCAATACTTTCAGTTAGAAAATGTCCAGCACCACAAGCATAATCTAATATTTTTGGTAAAAACTCTTTATCGTTAGCATTTATTTTATTATTAATAATTTGTGGATAATGCAAAGATGATATGATGTACCTAACTATAGGTATAGGGGTAAAAAACTGTCCTTCGCTTTGCTTGACTCCGTGAGTTAGCATAAGTTCAAAAAAATCTCCAAGCACTTGCCTTTTTGATGAATATTTAAATTGATAATTTTGAAGTAATTTTATAACTTCATTTAGCACCCTTGCATTTTGTTTAAAAAGCTCTTCGTTATGTACCTCTTTGAAAGCAAATTCGTTATTTGTATAATATTTTAATTCCTTAAACATTTGAGTTATATCTTCTAAAGGTGTTCTTTTAGGATACATTGCTATAATTTTTCTAAGCTCATCTTCTGAATGA